>VMBQ01010547.1:0-21798 GCA_007657795.1 Dreissena rostriformis | reverse complement strand
TGTGATCCAAAAGTATTGACAATATTGTTGATTTATTTTCACAAGTGTCATCTCTACTTGCTGGATTACCAAATGAAGCATTTACATTTGACTATGTTTTTGTGTTGCTTGAACAATTTTATGTGTCAATCCTGGAAAACTGTACCACACAACTGGCTTACCAGGGACCATATATTCATAGTCTGATATATTTTCCACGATGTGTGATCATGACTAACGACACTTGAAACTTAGCAAAGGTAGAGTATTTGGCGTGTTTTATGTGAGTATTTTCTTAACCAACTTTGTCAATTTTACTGTATTTTGGAAATACTGTCATTTCGATTCTATTCAATTTCGAGATTTTGAAAAAGTTTTCATATTTGACAATTATATGAGTATTATTGTCCCTTTAAAGATGTTACTTACTCCGTTTTATGGTCGATTTGGAACAAGCCACTAATCTGTGTATAAAAATTAAGCCAATCCATTTAAAATCCTTTCATGAGCCCAAGACTGTATCAATGAAACTATTGGTTCATACAATGGTTCAGCGTTGAATGTACTTGCGGATAAGATGGGTAGTTCCAAAGATGTGGAGATCCGGATAACAATTGATGTTTAGAATAAAAAGCAAACCTAAAAGGAAAGAATATCCTTACCTAATACATGAATATCCTTACCTAATACATGAATATCCTTACCTAATACATGAATATCCTTACCTAATACATGAATATCCTTACCTAATACATGAATATCCTTACCTAATACATGAATATCCTTACCTAATACATGAATATCCTTACCTAATACATGAATATCCTTACCTAATACATGAATATCCTTACCTAATACATGAATATCCTTACCTAATACATGAATATCCTTACCTAATACATGAATATCCTTACCTAATACATGAATATCCTTACCTAATACATGAATATCCTTACCTAATACATGAATATCCTTACCTAATACATGAATATCCTTACCTAATACATGAATATCCTTACCTAATACATGAATATCCTTACCTAATACATGAATATCCTTACCTAATACATGAATATCCTTACCTAATACATGAATATCCTTACCTAATACATGAATATCCTTACCTAATACATGAATATCCTTACCTAATACATGAATATCCTTACCTAATACATGAATATCCTTACCTAATACATGAATATCCTTACCTAATACATGAATATCCTTACCTAATACATGAATATCCTTACCTAATACATGAATATCCTTACCTAATACATGAATATCCTTACCTAATACATGAATATCCTTACCTAATACATGAATATCCTTACCTAATACATGAATATCCTTACCTAATACATGAATATCCTTACCTAATACATGAATATCCTTACCTAATACATGAATATCCTTACCTAATACATGAATATCCTTACCTAATACATGAATATCCTTACCTAATACATGAATATCCTTACCTAATACATGAATATCCTTACCTAATACATGAATATCCTTACCTAATACATGAATATCCTTACCTAATACATGAATATCCTTACCTAATACATGAATATCCTTACCTAATACATGAATATCCTTACCTAATACATGAATATCCTTACCTAATACATGAATATCCTTACCTAATACATGAATATCCTTACCTAATACATGAATATCCTTACCTAATACATGAATATCCTTACCTAATACATGAATATCCTTACCTAATACATGAATATCCTTACCTAATACATGAATATCCTTACCTAATACATGAATATCCTTACCTAATACATGAATATCCTTACCTAATACATGAATATCCTTACCTAATACATGAATATCCTTACCTAATACATGAATATCCTTACCTAATACATGAATATCCTTACCTAATACATGAATATCCTTACCTAATACATGAATATCCTTACCTAATACATGAATATCCTTACCTAATACATGAATATCCTTACCTAATACATGAATATCCTTACCTAATACATGAATATCCTTACCTAATACATGAATATCCTTACCTAATACATGAATATCCTTACCTAATACATGAATATCCTTACCTAATACATGAATATCCTTACCTAATACATGAATATCCTTACCTAATACATGAATATCCTTACCTAATACATGAATATCCTTACCTAATACATGAATATCCTTACCTAATACATGAATATCCTTACCTAATACATGAATATCCTTACCTAATACATGAATATCCTTACCTAATACATGAATATCCTTACCTTATACATGAATATCCTTACCTAATACATGAATATCCTTACCTAATACATGAATATCCTTACCTAATACATGTATTGGTGAGTTGGTTGTAATAGGAGACCGTTTTTGTTCAACTATTATGTTGTTTTCTGTTGTTGTGTTTATGCCTCTGACGTATTGAGTTTATGGATGACATTGCTTGTTCTTTTGCCATACTATGACGTTTTTTTTGCGTCTTACTTATTGAGTTTAGGCACGGTTTAAAGCCACACGCTTGTTCTGTGTTACTATGACGTGTGCCTTTTTGTGCTACATGTCTTGAAATAGTCTGATAAAATATCTAGTATAAGCGCCAGTTCGACTTTGAGTCAATTCGACATTGAGTCAATTCGACTTTGAGTCAATTCGACTTTGAGTCAATTCGACTTTGAGTCAATTCGACTTTGAGTCAATTCGACTTTGAGTCAATTCGACTTTGAGTCAATTCGACTTTGAGTCAATTCGACTTTGAGTCAATTCGACTTTGAGTCAATTCGACTTTGAGTCAATTCGACTTTGAGTCAATTCGACTTTGAGTCAATTCGACTTTGAGTCAATTCGACTTTGAGTCAATTCGACTTTGAGTCAATTCGACTTTGAGTCAATTCGACTTTGAGTCAATTCGACTTTGAGTCAATTCGACTTTGAGTCAATTCGACTTTGAGTCAATTCGACTTTGAGTCAATTCGACTTTGAGTCAATTCGACTTTGAGTCAATTCGACTTTGAGTCAATTCGACTTTGAGTCAATTCGACTTTGAGTCAATTCGACTTTGAGTCAATTCGACTTTGAGTCAATTCGACTTTGAGTCAATTCGACTTTGAGTCAATTCGACTTTGAGTCAATTCGACTTTGAGTCAATTCGACTTTGAGTCAATTCGACTTTGAGTCAATTCGACTTTGAGTCAATTCGACTTTGAGTCAATTCGACTTTGAGTCAATTCGACTTTGAGTCAATTCGACTTTGAGTCAATTCGACTTTGAGTCAATTCGACTTTGAGTCAATTCGACTTTGAGTCAATTCGACTTTGAGTCAATTCGACTTTGAGTCAATTCGACTTTGAGTCAATTCGACTTTGAGTCAATTCGACTTTGAGTCAATTCGACTTTGAGTCAATTCGACTTTGAGTCAATTCGACTTTGAGTCAATTCGACTTTGAGTCAATTCGACTTTGAGTCAATTCGACTTTGAGTCAATTCGACTTTGAGTCAATTCGACTTTGAGTCAATTCGACTTTGAGTCAATTCGACTTTGAGTCAATTCGACTTTGAGTCAATTCGACTTTGAGTCAATTCGACTTTGAGTCAATTCGACTTTGAGTCAATTCGACTTTGAGTCAATTCGACTTTGAGTCAATTCGACTTTGAGTCAATTCGACTTTGAGTCAATTCGACTTTGAGTCAATTCGACTTTGAGTCAATTCGACTTTGAGTCAATTCGACTTTGAGTCAATTCGACTTTGAGTCAATTCGACTTTGAGTCAATTCGACTTTGAGTCAATTCGACTTTGAGTCAATTCGACTTTGAGTCAATTCGACTTTGAGTCAATTCGACTTTGAGTCAATTCGACTTTGAGTCAATTCGACTTTGAGTCAATTCGACTTTGAGTCAATTCGACTTTGAGTCAATTCGACTTTGAGTCAATTCGACTTTGAGTCAATTCGACTTTGAGTCAATTCGACTTTGAGTCAATTCGACTTTGAGTCAATTCGACTTTGAGTCAATTCGACTTTGAGTCAATTCGACTTTGAGTCAATTCGACTTTGAGTCAATTCGACTTTGAGTCAATTCGACTTTGAGTCAATTCGACTTTGAGTCAATTCGACTTTGAGTCAATTCGACTTTGAGTCAATTCGACTTTGAGTCAATTCGACTTTGAGTCAATTCGACTTTGAGTCAATTCGACTTTGAGTCAATTCGACTTTGAGTCAATTCGACTTTGAGTCAATTCGACTTTGAGTCAATTCGACTTTGAGTCAATTCGACTTTGAGTCAATTCGACTTTGAGTCAATTCGACTTTGAGTCAATTCGACTTTGAGTCAATTCGACTTTGAGTCAATTCGACTTTGAGTCAATTCGACTTTGAGTCAATTCGACTTTGAGTCAATTCGACTTTGAGTCAATTCGACTTTGAGTCAATTCGACTTTGAGTCAATTCGACTTTGAGTCAATTCGACTTTGAGTCAATTCGACTTTGAGTCAATTCGACTTTGAGTCAATTCGACTTTGAGTCAATTCGACTTTGAGTCAATTCGACTTTGAGTCAATTCGACTTTGAGTCAATTCGACTTTGAGTCAATTCGACTTTGAGTCAATTCGACTTTGAGTCAATTCGACTTTGAGTCAATTCGACTTTGAGTCAATTCGACTTTGAGTCAATTCGACTTTGAGTCAATTCGACTTTGAGTCAATTCGACTTTGAGTCAATTCGACTTTGAGTCAATTCGACTTTGAGTCAATTCGACTTTGAGTCAATTCGACTTTTATATAGTATCAATGATCTGTTCAATATATTACGACTTCGACAGTTTACATATCTTGAGAAAAAGCAGCTTAGTGAGACCCTGTGTCAACGTCTTACGTTCTGTATAAATAAGCAGGTGACTTTATTCGTATACGTTACAATTTAACTACTACAATTTATCTTGTTACCCATAATCATGCTCTGTTATCAGCACGCACTAACAAATGAGGATTATACAAATAGCATTAACATAGCATAGTGATTAATACGATCGACCTAAATCTTAGTGTTAATATAATGTAAATTTAAGTTCATACATATTGTTTATTGTTATCGTATAATTCATCTGAAAAAATCATCACTCGAAATGATTATGTCCACTTACTAATGTATTTTTTTAGTACGAATTAAATACTAAAATATTCGATAATATAACATCTTCAATGTTTGGCGGTATGTGTTATTAATCAACAACTTGAAGGGAGATTGTTTGGTCTTTGTCTCTTTTTCTATCACTCTAATTTCCATACATCCAAATGTATTTTAACTGCATCTTTAACAACAAACACGCATTGTCGATCTGCCGCTACCTTAAGGCAATATATACGTTATCGGGCGTCAGACTGTGACGTAATAGCCTAAATCTAAGTCAACATTTGAGAGGGTCATTTATTTACAAAAAGAACGATTTCATTGTGCAGCCTTATTACAAGTTGTTAATCAATGTACCCAACTGTCTTCTGCATGTACTGTCAATTTGAAAGACCCAAATGTCATTTATGTGGGAGTGTACCTTCTTTAATAGGCTGAACTTTTCCTGATATTACATATAACTGTCTGTTTCACTGGTATATAACTTGTCACTGTCTCGTTAGTAAGCCAGTACCAGGCAAGGATGTAGATGTAGTTACACGATTTCTTGCTGTATTTGGCGAGGCCCCATTTAGTGGTTCGCTTGTATCTTGTGGATTAATATTTGTATTGGGATCTGGAATTTTGAAAGTGTTTGAGTTAAAATTTATGGAGTAAAATAAAAATCAATGGAAACTTTGTCTATGTGTTAGCGTCATTTTTCGATTGAATAACGCTACGCAAGATCTATTAAAATGAACACCGGATTTTATTGTAGATAATAATAATATAAGTACGTATTCCATCGCAAATTACTTTGTCATGTATCCATCTATGTCTTATTGAACTAATTATTTGAATAACGTTACATGTTTTATTAATACGAAGTTCTGAATTCATAGTAAAGTATTTAATCAGTTTTCGTTGACAATTATTGTGCATGATATAAATACACTACTGCTGCAGCTTCTGGAGTTTCACTTCTTTATATTGAAAGCATCGAGTTAAAACTAGCAATAACACGTTTCAGTATGATGGAAACAGAACATTAATTGGTTGGATAATTCCACTGTGAATGGCTCCTTCTTATACTTTTTTTGCTATTGTCGTCAAACTTAATAAAAATATCAATATAATCTTTTAAACGTGTTAACAACATAAGTGTGTCATTCATGTACACATATATGTGACGAATATATATGTTATTTCCTTAGTTGTTATCGACCCAGAGACGTTTTTAAAAGTATATGAATGTGTATAAGTGAAATATGATACTTATGTCAACAAAATACTTTTGAAACGTAAGGATAAACAAGCGATACACGATAAGTATTTTCTTATTTGTAATCTGTTAAAATGTCGCCGTTGCGTAGAAGACATGGTGTCCGCCTAGCGACCGGGTGGTCACGGGTTCGATCCCCACTGTGAAAGAGTTCTGTAGAGTTCCCCCATAGACAGAAAGTACTGGTTCAAGTTCCAGGAAACGAACTCGAGAGCGTTTGAAATGAGTAGTTAGTACTGTAATTCAGTCGAGGTAAAATAAATTGTTTAAACTAATGTGTAATTTTACTATGTTATTATGTATACTTGTCCATTTTCAAATCTCATGTTCACCATTAACGCCTAATATCTTTTAAAACATATATATATAAATGGTTTAAATTAATACGATAATTTCAAAATTTTATGTTGTTGACATTTTGCATATCCGTTATTGCAAACAAATCTAGATTTATAACAATATAATGGTGTTTTGGTGTATATCTACATTTATCATACACCTAAACTACACGTCTTCATCCGAAATCAATTATGACCGAACTTACATGAATCTATATATTGAAATCTAAGCAAACATATTGCTCTATAGTCACGACTTGTAATTAGTTTACTACACTTGCTCCTCGGCTCATATTAGTGCACAAACATAAATAATGTACGCGATGGTTTATTTGAAGTGATGCATTTGCACAAAGAAGGCCTTCATCAAATTATCAGAGTAATTTGTTAACACATTTGGGAATTATATATTGCGAGTTTATATTGCGTTTACACTCTGTCTAGCAGACCTTTTTGATCCCAGTAATTTACAAATGAACGATGACTGCATACTGTATCTCATAAATAATGAAACATAGTTATATTGTTCCTAATGCACTGCCAATTATGTGTTAATATAATCTCAAGTAGAGAAACTCTGAAGAATTATTTTTTCCGTTCTAATCCTTTTCTGATATCTATTGTACTAAGTACGTTGATATATTGTACTTGCCAAAAGAAATAAATATGTTTGAAATAAATAATGTTGTATTCATAACAATTAATGGTTTTGACGAAATGCCATCTATCAGAATCTTTTTTCCAGCAATTGGATTAACATAAATAATTTAAATATTATTAAAAATTGTATGCAGTTGCTGTTACTTTATTCTGCGGAAAGTATTAACAGAATATTCTAAAGATACAACTTTTTTATTGGTGTATTGGATTTTGTTTTGAGTATTATATTATAAAATCAATTCCATTTTCTTTTATATTTCAAAAATAGTGTATAAATTAAGGTTCATAATAAAAACAATTTACTTTAATTAAAAAATGTAAAAATAACAACAGAAACATAAGTGTACCACGTTGCTCGGCTATCATCTCGAGGTCAGTTATAACGGCAGGGATTTGATATCGAGCTATGCTCGAAACCAGTCAGATCTCTGCGCTGAAGATGCAAAAATTATCTGTCACAGTCTGGCAAACTATTTTTTTTTCTACAAACAAAAACAACATTCGCAAAAGGAATATTTCAGAAATACAATTTGGCGTGTCACGTTCTCTTAAATTTAAGCATTAACAACAACATGCGATAAAACATTACATTACTAGAGAATTTGTTGGTTTTCTTAGATTTTCACTCGCGATCAAAGATCATTAAAATATAACTGTTATCTTATTCTCAGTTTTATATCCAGTAGGGATAAATATATACATTGTTATCTTATGGTCTATGTTACTTTATATGAATTAAAAATGCAAAAGCATTTAATTTACTTAATGTATAACCATTTGGTGTAAATGTATGGTGTATCATATCTAATTACCATTATCAATCGGTTACGGTTTACATTTCAATATTGGCAACGTCGGGGATAATGTACTGCACATTATGTAAGACAATATTAGATGCGAAGTCTGTGCTTGGGTTTCTATATAGGAGAAAGTAATATGACAGGTACCCAGGTTGCCGCAAGTAAATACATGCGCCTTGCTCTGTGAAAGGGAGTTTTAATTCTTGTGCGTAAAGTGTCGTTCCAGATTAGTTTGTGTAGTCCGCACAGACTAATCAGGGACGCCACTTTCAGCCGTTATTGTATTTGTTTGAGTTCAGGCGGAAAGTGACGTCTCTGATAAGCCTGTGAGGACTGCACATGCTTATCTGGGGTGACACTTTACGCACATGCATTAAACCTCTTTGCAGAGAGCGAGGCTCAAATGCATATCGTATCAGAACGTTTTAGTAAATTAACACCCGCCTCATCCGTATTGACCTCGCACAGCTTGTTGCATGTTGATCTTCATTTTCTAATCATGCCGCTTCTGTGAAACCGCTTATTATTTGCTATTTGGAACGGACAACGAACCCTCCCAAGTGCTTTTCGATTTCATGACATTAATCAAACATGAACACAACAGAACAGAACATAATAGTTAATTTTCACTTAATCATATACAGCGCATTATATATATACAGTAATAGCATGCGTTTAAAGTAGGTACAAAACATACATCATTTCGAAGAATGAAACATGTACAAAACAAGGAATAAACATTTTTAGTGAGTATGTTACATGGGTGAGGTAAATGGTTAATACATAGTGACCTACCACTGTCAAACGTTGTTTATACATTGCATTATATGTACTTTTTTATTTTAATGGAAATATAAAATTACTTTAGGCTTCATATACAACTTATAATCTCGTATTTAAGAGCATTTTAAACTGTTCATAGCTAGTTTTCTTAACAATGTTTTGTGTGAGCTATTAAGAAGTTCAATAATCTTGAACATATTTTGACTGGATCTATAACACTTGTTGGGAATAATGACTTCCTAACATCAGCATGTACGCATGTATTCTCCCATCGCCGTATTATGCACTGGAATCAACAGCGAGGAATGAAATGGTATAACCACTGCAGATGAGCTTACGTGCTCATGCCGTCGTAAAACTGCAAATGTTTAACGATTATGTTATGGGTTTTATTTATATAATAAAACGAATATTTTTCTCGATATTGACACAAGCATGAAGTCTAAATAATTTATAACATTTTGATGCAACGGTATTGACTATTTTAAATCGTTTGCAAACACGCACATACATTTTCAGTATAAAGAAGAGCACGTGTGGCCTTATGGGGATACAACATGCGATAATTGTATTGAAAGGTGAAATATTCGTGGTGTAGCAACTCTCGTTGGTGTGGCAAGTCTCTTTGGTGTGGCAAGTCTCTTTGGTGTGGCAAGTCTCTTTGGTGTGGCAAGTCTCTTTGTGTAACAACAATTACACATGCCTTCTTTTGCCTTTATTTGCGATGCAGTGCAAAGCAATCAACAAGACATTTGAGTAACACTTTGATGTTTCTAACGAAGATTTTAAAATCAGAAACATATACATATGCACTTGTGATATGACTCGGAAAGGTTGAAGAAGTTCGTACGAATTTCTTCGCAGCTGTTGGAGTCGACACAAACGCGATACGAAGCAAGACAAACGCTAACACACAACACATACTTATTGAAGTTGTATACATTATTTTCTGTTTGTCCTGCTTAACAGACAATTGATTTGAGTCTCGCTCTGCAAGAAGGATGGTTTCATGCATATGTTTGAAGTGTCGTCCCAGATTAGCCCGTGCAGTTCGCACAGGTTTATCCGAATTAGGGACGACTCTTTCCGCTTTTATTAAAAAAAATTGTTTAAAGGAAGTATGTTCTTAACAAAAATCCAGTTTCGGCGGAAAGTGGCGTCCCTTATTAGCCTATGTGTACTGCACTGGCTGATATGGGACGACAGTTTACGCACATGCATTGAACCCTCTTTTCATAGAGCGAGGCTCACTCATTGATACGGTATTACGCATATTGATGATAATCTTAAGAAAGAAGACAGTTCACAGAAATTCACGGTCTAAAATTAGTCTATGAAATATAAAAGGCACCAGTGTGAGAAATTCTTATATACGCAAAAGTCCGAATGCCTTGAATGACGTTTACAGACATCCTGACATCTTGTCAGAATACTTACAGTAATAATGTGGAAACTGTACAACCGGTGAACGNGCGTAAGTAAAACACGTCCTTACAATGCACCGATTTGAAAGAGGCATGTGCTCTAAATACACGACGCTTTGCATCCCATACATTAATTCAGCAATGGCCTGGCGTGACGTTTCCGCGCTGGAGAGTGCACTATTCTCATATATCCATTAATTACCGATGTCATAACACGTCGTCTTTTATTTGAAACCTTTTGTCTTAAAACTCGTATTGGTTATTCTAAGCAGTATGATAACAAACGATGTAAAGCTGTTTTATGAACAAATTACAAGTTAATAGAGGCTATCTTTTTTATTTGGTGGAATATCGATTTAAATTCACGAGTAATCATAGAATTTTGTTTTCTATGATCACGACTGATTTAAAATCGTTATTCTACCAAATCCAACACATTGTCTTTTTATTTTATGTTAATTTTTTTAAATTTTGTATTTAAAAAAAAATTATTTCCGGTAAAATAATGAAAAATATCGAATATTTTCACTGCTAATTTTCACTGCTTGAACCCGTGAATTATCAGTTTTAATTCGCTGAAATTTTTCCATAAACAAAGGAAATCATCAAATAAACAACACTACACAACCCATTATATTATCTCCACGACGTTCGATGAGTAGAAAGTATGAACATAGTTGCAAATAGGTATGATGTATGATGTGACACTGATGATGACGATTATTTGCCATGTTTAAATTGAGACGCACTAGCAAATAGCATATGGCGTCAACATGTACATGAGACACTACCACTAAACATTTGAAAACTTACCATTCGTTATTATGTTCATACACTTACTATGTTCATCAATTAAATTAATGTTAACATGCTTATCTACCAGATTTGATAAAAACAGAAACGTTCATCTCAAATGTACATGTTTGTATACGTATTCGGAAACTACACGAAAACGCAAGTAAAACTCTTTTCACAAGTATAAAAACACTGTTTCTAGTGCTGGATTTTAATTTAACGTTATCACATTAAAACACGATGATTATTTATTTATTTAAAATCGGTACATGTTTAGTTATGATTTCATTGTTTCTATCTATGACTATATGATCTTAGTTAATGGATATTCGGAGACGTTCGTACACATCCGTATACAGATAACAGTACCGTAATCACAAGTCACGGTTTGTATACTATGTAGAGCAGGTTAAACATGTAAATACATGCGCGCATTGTTTTATTTAAAGTTTAATGCGTTTTCCGAAAATCCCCTTTAAACTAATGAACGGTATGTGTTTTAAATGTATACAACAAATCAATATTGATGTGTGTTTATTTTTCAAATAAAACCTGTACTTTCGATTGGTCTGAAATTACAATTACTTTTTTCTGTGTGAGTAAATACTTTCGCCTCTCAGGGAAATGCTACATTGTATCCTCGTTCTTCTTAGTTGTTCGATATCAATCTCAACTGGTTCAATATTTACTGTACCTATTAATTTCCGACTGTAAGATTGAGTATGTGTGTCTTATTTTTGGTCAATTTTAATATGTATCAAGCAATTAATCGACTAGAGGTTAAATCAAGGGATAGCGTGTTGTATCTTGTTAACAACACGTTCCCCAAAATCGTGATCAATCCTTACACTTGTTCAATTATATCGTCTCGCCATAACAACCGGCATGAGATTGGTCAATGAAAGAAAAAGGTAGCCGAAACAAACTTTCGAAATGTTATCTTACGCAGGTTAAGATACAAGTTTTCGTGATGTATGTATTTAACGATTTTACAATCGAAAAGTATTCGTAATGGTATAAAACATATTGACTACACACTTATAAAGCATCAACAACTTATCTAAGCTTATACATACAGTTAATTAAATAACATGTTATTCTATTTTAACGAACCAAAACAAAATAAACGATATTTTAACCACTTTTCAAAGTAAAAACCGTTACAACATATTTTTATCGAAACAGTTCAATAATTTAACTGATACAATATGTTACATTCCTTGTCCATTATTGTCTTCTTAACGTGTTATTGTACTATATAATTGTTTGGAAACACATCAGTTGTCATATTGGTGTGGGTTTGCGTTCTTTTTTCTATATTTTAATTGTGCTTGCTCCAAACAAAATGAGTTTTATTCACTTTATCTAATTATGTTAAAAATCTAGATCGACGTCAAACTGAAATTGTGGGCGGGTAAACGTTTGTAAGGAGATTGTTTGGCTGTAACGAGTATACCGTACTTCCAATAGTCGGATACTGGTTCGACTATTTTCTAGACTATTCACACTAATAAGTAATATTTTCCAACCACAACCTCAGATGCCGTATTTTAATACATTAACTAGTTTACAAAAAATAATATATACATTTTTATACAAAGAGGCATGTCGTTTCTTTGACTTTTTCGATTGATCAAACTAAATCGTTTAATAGCATTTGAGGAACAAGTTTTGAAAAAAAAAGTGGCAAATCATGGAATATCCATAGGTTTGGTACCTTTTTTATCAACCATGACCTTTAAAAACACATTCGATCGATGTTAGAGTGTACACGATTTTAAGTTTGTGTTCGTTTGTAAGAAGACTCGAAGTTTGTGCTCGCGTTTACAATAAATAAATTAAGAATCCGCGCTTCTGCTAGTTACTCGGTGCATTACAGTGGTTAAGTTAATTACCACACGTCGCATCCGTATGAAGCAATCAGAACTTGTTCCACGGCTATGTAGAGTTTTTTTGTAATCACGGCCCTTGTATCCCACTGCTTATTATCCTCTACTTCAAATCGCCATCGAATCATCGGGGAAGGCCTCAATTTTATGACATAAAACGACATGAAAGCATATAATCCCCTCGTCTGCCTATCTTTGCACTATTATCAGTCCAGAGCAATTAGATGAAATATGCTTTCAAGCTGTCCAAAACGCTTCTAATGGCGACGTTAAACGTTTTATGGATTAAATATCGAGAAGGAAAGAAATAGTTTTCTCTGTAATAAGTTGACAAGAGACTTTATGTCTAGAGCATTTATAATATGTTCGTCTGATTTAAGATAACTATGTAACTGTGTTCTGAAATCTGGAATATAAAACAGAAATAAAATTAGGCCTTAAGGGAATCGAACATAAGACAGTGGCGCCAGAAATTGAAGCAATACACTGCATCGCGTAGCTATTTTATCCAATCTAATATTGTTTCGAAACTTAAGGTTTTTTAACAAGAAATAGTGTTGCTTCAATTTAAATGCAAAATAAGTAGATAATTTACACGCCACCCGTAATATATTGCTGAAATATGTACACTGTTAATATGGTACAAACTTCACCTTAAAATATAAAATGATCACTTGTTAAGATGGGCATATTTAGACTGTAGAGCTTTGTATGGTATATATTATCTGTATAGCTTTTTACTGTATATATTATGCATTAACAAATGGAGTCGTTAATGTTATATTGTTGTCACTCGAATGAGTATTACACAATTCATGAGAGATTGGTCAATGGCTATCAAATAGCTCTACTTATAGAAATGTCACGGAAAAAATGCACGTGAGTGGTAATAAATCATCCTTCATACAGAGAGCACAAGTATTCCTGATTGCTAAATACAACAAGAACTATTAAACTACGATACGTGTTGAAAAGGGAACAACAAGGTCGTACCAGGATGCAATAATTGTTTACAGTTTCAAGGATTGTTCATGGTCATAACAATTTCATAATCACGAGGCTCGTCGGTATTCATTTAAGTCTAATTTGGATTTAACACACCGGTACGAACTGCAAAATAGCGTAAATTCACACATAACTACTTATACCAATACCAACACATATAAGTACCAACATTTAAAACCGTTTTACTCATGTTCTAGCATGTAAACAAACATACAGGGACAATGTTCATTTTCCAAAACCGAGCATCTGACAAACCTTCCAAATTTTGTTTGGCGCACACAAGCTTCCATTTGTGTACCAATATTCGAGCACACTCGTCATTGAAGACTTATTGGTGTAACCATTCGCCCTGCTTTAAGATTAACAATATAGTTTTTTTTTATAATTAAATGATAAATAAATACATAATATATATGTGTATATATAAATATTTATAGAAAATGAAAATATAAAAGATGTTTGACAACCTCCGAAATATTTCATTTAAATTCATAATACATCATGTAAAAACGCAATTATCGATATCTGATATTCAAACTTAACGAATCTGTATATCGTTCATTGAAATCCTTGATATACCTAATCAAGCTGATAATATTTTCCATACAAAACTTGCAGTTTAACACTTTTTCATTAGAATAAAATATATATTAAAATCTACAAAATAATAGGTTTAATTATGTCATTTTTGAAACAATAAACCAGTATAGATTTCCTTTTTTAGTTTTTGTCTTTTAGCAGTAAATTTAGTATAATATAAGGTAATACTTATTAAGAAGACAGAACAAAAAAAAAGGATTTAGCCATTGTTTATTTGTTTTTAAGTTTGTGTTTAGATTTAATAATTAAATACGTACTTTGGTAAGGACTATAAAATGCTTTTCAAGAATTCTTACAAAAACTGTGATTTCAGATCTATGGAAGATTTTATACTTTGTATTTGAATAGTCTATTAGACTTTTTTATTTCAGGATGAATGAATATATATGTTAGCATGTATGTTTGTGCAGGGAGATAACTTCAACTATGACATTTTAACATAAGGATTCATCTTATTTTTTAAACAGATTTATGCATGACACAATTACATTTATTGACTCGATTTTCAAAGATATACTCACGACATAAAATGTGATTAACACTGACAAATACAAATACGAATACCTACAGTATGAATAACAAAGTATGATATTATAATACACAATTATATTGTTATATACCGTAATTCTATTTATTGTGAAAGTTTCACTCTTAAAAGTATTGTTTGTTATTCAAGATTGGTTAGTGTCCATGAACAAATGCATAAAAAAGGTTTCCTTAAAAATTCATTCAATTTAATTCACGTTATCATCTGTTCCTATCTTACAGCATCTAATACTGTTGTTTGACATACATATATATAGTTAATTTTGTATAAAACAATTTAACGTGTTAAGTTTATTAAATATGAAAAACTGGTTTTCAATTGTCTATTTATTTTTTATTTAAAGTATTGCTGTGTCCCTTTGTGACAGGGTGTAATGTGTTAAATCATTCATATGAGTGGTTTATAAGATTGGTGTTCAAAGAATTCCCTTCATTATAATTGATTGCCTGAAATATGCAATATCACTTCTAATAACTGACAATACAAATAACAGGTAATTCAATAATAAGACAATAACCAACGGCCGTATAATGTCGTTTATTATACATATCTTTTTATAATGTAACTCGAAATGTCTGTGACTGAACACACTATTGTAAGCTAGATTCTGAATTTTGTATTTTTTTAGATTAAATGTTGTCGTTGTTGTTTTGAAACAGAAAGATATTTGAAAATAGCTTCATGAATACGCATCGAACGAAAAAAACAACCTATTTCGGATTGTGTGTTTGTCATGCATGAATTGAAACTTTAAAAGGAATAATACAAATGGATCTGACCAGTCAATCGATTTCGTAAATCGTGTTTTATGGTCAGAATGGTTGTCATTGGATATTAATGTTTGAGAAAAATAGTGCGGTTTCAATTAAATTAATTTTAGTGGATGGAAGAACATAACTTGGAAGTACATACCGTTGTTCTTAATTGGTACAGGTATTGGATTATGGTCAGAATGGTTATCATTGGATATTAATGTTTGAGAAAAATAGTGCAGTTTCAATTAAATTAATATTAGTGGATGGAAGAACATAACTTGGAAGTACATATCGTTGTTTTTAATTGGTACAGGTATTGGATTATGGTCAGAATGGTTATCATTGGATATTAATGTTTGAGAAAAATAATGCGGTTTCAATTAAATTAATATAAGTGGATGGAAGAACATAACGTGGAAGTCCATATCGTTGTTTTTAATCGGTACAGGTATTGGATTAAAGTTGCATAGAGCATAGCGTGTCGTTTTTATTGATCTTGTTTGACGGCTCCTTTTTGAGCTCATCGATTTTACCTAAATTTTCAGTTGCAATCGATATGTTCATTATTCCTCCAATGTGTTCTTTGTTTAATTATGATTATATTCGATGTTTTTTTATTGACGTGTGGCTTTATTGAATTTATCATCGTTGGATTAGACTGCGTTTTGGCGTTATTGTGTTAAGTGGACGCCGAGCGATCGGATTCTCTTCAGATAGTAAAAATCGGTCAGAGGCCGACATGATCATACCTAACCGGTAAATACGTATAACGTCCATGTGTTACTATTTATAGTAACACTATGTATTATAGTATTGTAATGCGTATATAAGTCATATTAATTCAAGATGAAGACGCTGTTACTTCTTTCATGTGTAAGTCATCATCTTTGTCCACTTTTTTGACAGTACTTTAAGACAAAAAATATATTTTGAGGTGCCAACGACCAGATTCTAAAAATAGAACGGAACTAGTCTGCATGTGTCGGAAATAACTCCTTATCAGTTGATAAATTTATGATAACTTGTTGCAGTAGTCGTTCTTAAAGCAAGTGACTTATTTCCTAAACGACGACGGCCAATACATACAAACACAATTTAACATAATGTTTTTTATTAAATCTGGGGTCACCGTCTTAACGATAAATGCAAAGCATTAAAGGTTCAAAACAGATTTGATCGCTAGCCTAACTTCTCACTAACCTAAGAAATAATCAAAAATCGCATTAGTATATATAAAAATGATATTCAATTTATCGTAGGTCAACTTAAAAGGGAATACAAATCGCTTATATTGAAATATAAATACTCAATGAGTGATATGCACCAGAGCTATATAATTACCACTGTCTAGACCATAATGCAATGATTTTTTTTACAGAATTTGCTAAACCCCTGCTTGTTGACAAATAAAAAGATTTATGTATTATTCAGAAACATGTCATTTTAATACAAAATGCATTATGCGATAGTGCAACTAGCACTCCTCCCTTATAAAAACAATACGAATCTTAATATTAGAAATCCTTTAAATAAAACTATTTACGTGTTCGTGTCGCCATTCAGGATATTAGTCTTTATTAATGGAAACTTTCGTATCTTTCAGAATGATATAAGATATGTATTTATTTAATTTCTTATTCTGTTTAACCAAATGGACCATTCTTCCCAGAGAATCTGTATACAAATCTTATTTCAATTATTAACATGTATGTATATAACGGTTCAGAGACAGGCGGAAATCATATACATAATTGTATTCATGAACTTAAAATGAATATTCATTTTGCTATTAACGTTACGATACAACTCAATCATTAAAGATGATGTAGATATCAGTCGTCGGTAGCTAAACGTCTATTCAGTGTAGATCTTTAGACTTCGTATATTTTCATGAGCGAAATATTGATCAAGATTGCCGTCATCGTCGTTAAATCTGCTTCGTTTTAACGAATCTGACCTCAATACATCATTTTCGACATTTTCCTCATAACCCACAGTGATTGAATGGCGCTCTTATATCGGTGAATGGCTTTATGACCTCCATGTGAACTTGTCCATCAGGCATCGATGAGGCGCTCAAAAGATATCATAATGTACTTAAGACGGATCAACACATTTTAACTGATCATTTCCTGTGGATGTCCAACAAAGAAACCGGGCGACGTTAAGTGGAACATGCTAACGTCAGCTCCATTACAGCTTGGGAGCNGATGTATTTAGGACGGATGAACACATTTTAACTGATCATTTCCTGTGGCTGTCAAACAAAGAAACCAGGCGATGTTAAGTGGAAGGAGCTAACGTTAGCTCTACTACAGCTAAGGAGCAGATTAATCTTCAGTGCGTATTTATTTCATCAACCAAATACTTTCGATGTCATTCCATTGACAGTTTCATAGTGGTTTGAAGACTAGTACAAGAATATTATAGCGCCATGCGATGTTCTGCGATCATACGTCGTAAACGGTCGTTGTCGTATAAAGCGTTTACCAATGTGAACACATGCGCATATAACTATTCCCATCTCCTAATGTCAAAAAGCGGAAGCTGAGCATACGTTGTCAACTGAGATTACAAGGGATAGCATCTAACACAGATTCCATTAAATGCGGCTTAGGTACTTTAGACGTGATGTAATGAGATTCCATTATTAGATATTAACTCCCAGCGTCAATATTTAACCAGCATGAGAAACCACCAGTAGCTGGTAATGCGCCAATTTCACGGTTTTTCTCCACTCCCTGTCAGCTCTCTGTGTATCATGGGTGATTAGAATGAAACATGTCCATATTTTCAAATTAAGTAAGTGAGTAATAGAGCACTGTTAAACAAAACAAGGCAACGACCTATGGTGTATACATGTACATGTACACCACAATTTCACTCTGAAATCAGTAAGCTCATTGTCCACTTAGTAATACACATGTAGCTTTACACAGATCATCGTTGATAACAGTACATACATATGTTCTTTATTTCAACAATGTGTATACAGGAAAATGCTGATGTGGTCAAGAACTTATTTATAGTAATCGCTGACGGAATACAGCTGTTGGAAAATTGTTGTGATATGCCACATTACTTTATAGCAGCCAAACTTATACGGATTACGTCAACAAATAAATTATATTATATATTGTTCGTTATGAATGGACAATTTGGATGCAAGGAACACATTATTTAATGTTGAGATATTCATGCAGACAATTATTTGTAGATAGTTTAGTATTGACTTCCGGTTACGAATATCCAAGGACGAGCTTTTTTCTATAGTTCAAGAAGGGAGACCATTCGAGTACATATATTGTGAAAAGTTCGTATTATTTCCAATATATTTNCCGGTTTCCAAAATAGACAATTTATGTAATCTACATAGTATTAATTTAATCGTTTTACCCATTTTTCTAAGTTATATTTAACTGCATTGTTTACTTATCCGTAAAATCCGACGAATAATATGTTTATAACATATTTAAATAACATGCTCGTTTAAATACCTCTTATGATCAAACACTAAATTAAATGCGACTTTAATTTGTGTATATATGTTGTAATCAAATTTAACAACTCTTACAACACTAAATGGATTGCGCATATATATTTTTAGTTACATTATATTAAAATGTTACGTTTGTACCCATGTTTATTATCTCCATGCTCCATGTACTTTGTATGTTAGAATGACACTATATACAGTTGTATATACCATTTCGTATTATCACAGCGATGCGCGACGTTTTGAACGCAACCGCTGAATCTATGGACTTGAATGTCGAATATGACTAAAAAAATCAATAGTAAACGAATCATTCCTGACACATGTATTAAGTGTACATTGCAGAATATGTAATTTAAATATTAATAAAACGTTCGTGGGTTTCTCTGATATTGGCAGAAATATTTTACATTATTTCAAAGAAACGCGAATTGTTTTTACTAAGAATTTGCTTAGTTACTTCAAGGAAAATATACGCAAAACAAGTGACCATTTGCGACACCTCAATACACAAGCCATAAATACGTGCCATCAAAAAATAAGAAATAAAACTGGGATCACCGCATTGAAACAGTCATTACAAAAGCAACGCATTTGATTTGTGCACACCGTTTAAGTCCTTTTACACAATATTTCCCAGATATGTGCGACTACAGAAGCTTTTTGTTATGTTAATAGTAATATGGAACGATGCCAAATGACGTTATCAATGTGAAATCTTTCGTAAATCAAGATTAAAATTTAATGAAACGTGGTTGTTTCCATGACTGCTTTACACTGGAATCGTGTGTGTACTCAAAAATATGACCTTAAAATGTTGACAATTGCAAGGAACTATCGAGTATTACATTATACCACACTGTCATATCATAATCCTTTTAACTTATCGGAGATAACTGGTTCTCTTTTGCTAAAAATAGGATTGCCGAGAACAGTTTCTTACTGAAGATCGCATTAAGCCAGATAGTATACTATCTTTCTTTTATACCTAATGATAAAATATGACATTTCTGCAGTGAAATAACAGCAGTGAAAAAAACAAAATTGTTATTTTCACCGGTGAAAAGAACAAATTTTCGGAATTTCTTTTTCTATTTTTAGATTATCATATCAAGATGTACTTCCCTTGTTTATATCCTTGTTTATATGTTTTTCTATGATCACGAGTAAAATAAAATCGATTATCCACCGAATCCAACATATTTTCTTTTAATTTTATGCATTTTTACCGTTTATTTACATTGTAAAAGAGTTTAACTGAAGAATTTCCCTGGAATAATGACTTCATTTCGTCAACAAATGACTTCAAAAATGACGTCATTTCAATGTATTGAGGTACGCCACGGGAGAGAGGGTCACTTTTCAGCGAAAGGGAAATTATAATTAATTATTTTCTTGAAAAAGGGGCATAAAAGAAACAGAAAATTTGTTTATGTCAGTGTAAGATCGTTTGTTATTTCACTCGTGATCATAGAAAAATTATATTTTCACTCGTGGCTGCGCCACTCGTGAAAATATATTTTCTATGATCACTCGTGAAATAACAAACGATCTTACACTGCCATGAACAAATTTTCTCTATTTATTTAATTTGATACTGAAGATGGGAAACCAATTTTGATTTTAGGCGTGCTTAGAGAATAATCGTGTTGTATGCTTAAATAGAATCTTTTAATGAGTTATATATTTTATGTTATTATAAACTGACTATATCTGTCCTTTGTCATTTAGTATTATAATTGCCTCGCGCTACCATGGTTCTTAGCCTCGCATGATAAACTTGATCTTTATCCAACACTCACATAATATTCTCAATTTTTGTAATTTTCAAAAAAGGTCGCCGTTGCGTAGTGGATATGGTTCCGCCTAGCGACCGGGTGGTCACGGGTTCGATCCACACTGTGGGAGAGTTCTGTTGACCAAGTACTTGTTCAAGTCCCAGGAAACGGATTCGAGAGCGTTTGAAATAAGTAGTAAGTACTTTAAATTCAATCGAGGTAAAATAAATAGGTTTTAACTAATATGTAATTTAACTTTGAGATTATGTATACTTGTCCATTTTCTAATTTTATGTTCACGATTAACGCCGAATATCTTTTAAACCATATAAAAATGGTTTAAATAAAATATGATAATTTCACAACTTTATGTTGTAGACATTTTGCATATCCGTTATTGACAACAAATCCAATTTATAACAATATAATGGTGTTTTGGTGTATATGTACATATATCATACACATAAACTACACGTCTTCATCTGAACTCCATTATGACCGAACTAACATGAATCCATATAACTAAATTTAAGCAAACACATTGCTCTATAG
>VMBQ01010546.1:11580-25403 GCA_007657795.1 Dreissena rostriformis | reverse complement strand
AGACTGGCGATATCGTAGTGTAACCTCACAATTTAGGGAGTAACATTTGTGATGTCAATATTGACTGTCGATATCATATTCTTAGTATGATGTTTTGGAGAGTTCCGTGTTTGTATTGTATTGTAACAAAGCTGTTGTGGTAAGTAACATTTGTGATGTAAGTATAAACTACCAAATATGTTGTGGTTGTATTTTTGTGTGATGGTTATACAGCCTGGCGATTTCGTCTTACATTTGTGATGGCGGTTAACACTTCCGATATCATCATTATTTAGCTGTTGTGGGGAGTAACATTTTTGATATCAGCATAGTTTGTCGATATCATATTCGAACATAGACCTGAGTGTGTGGGGGAACATATGTGATGTCAGTATATATTTGCTTCTATATGTGTGTTTTGTTTATCTTGTTGTAAACCAGCCTATGTTGGGAGTTTCAGTTATGCTGTAGGTAAATGAGTTTCACATTCATCACGGGATGTCATATTGTAATCTAGCACTGTTGGGGAATGTCGTTTAGAAATCATCGTACATGTTCATCTACTTAAAGCAACCTCTCGTGTAGACTAGTAAACATAGTATTAATTATCTGAACGTATCTATTTGCATGTAGCTGATGTTCATGTTAACTATCATATAGCTGGTATGGAGAGTGTCGTATGTTTTGTCAATATGCACCTGCTTGTAAATCACATTCATTTAGATGTTAGATTGTTACATTAGATTTGTATCTAGTGTTAGATTAATACTTTCTGGAATTGCATTTTCTTGTAGATGCCTCTCATANAGATTGTTAGATTAGATTTGTATCTAGTATTAGATTAATACTTTCTGAAATTGCATTTTCTTGTAGATGCCTCTCATACGGACTTAATATTAGATTGTTACCCAGTTGGTATCTCAGTTTTGCTTGCAGCTGGATGCATTTCTTTCATACAATTTTTTTTCAAATGGAAAAAAAGATTAAATTTACTTTGCTTATCAAAATACACTTGTATTAAGAATATATTCCATTCATCTTACTCTTACATATAACATGTTATTTAATGATTTTCTTAAAGGATTATGAGCGAAGCAATGTCAACTGTTAGAATTCTAAACGATTTTGACTTTCAAAGCTACTGCACTCATTATACGAATAGTCCACATGGGCAATTGGCCTTCCGTAAATGCTGTACATAAAAATCTATGAAAACAATCATATTACGAATACTACTTCTATGTTCATTAAGATGTTCATTAAGGTGTTGTTTGTGCGTATTAAAAGCAAACAAACACGCTAAAAATATACTATTTGTATTACACTGTAATATACTGTAGGACAGAATTTCATTCATAAATACACTATGAGAGCTCATACCAACAGATTATATTCCCGAAACGAGGAATCCGACTTAAAAGGGCCTTTAAGTCTTTTAAGAAATCATCGATACAAACAATATACAAAAAGCAATTTACACAAATATACCGCATTTAAGGAAATAAATACATTAACACATTTAGAAAAATACTAAACAGAAAACCCATTTTTTTCATAAAACGGACCATGTAAAAAGTTTCAATGTGGTTGGATGTAAGAACGTTTGACCGAGAACCGCGCTGTAACAAACTTCCCATTGCTGGCTGTGTAACATTGAAGTGCACACAATGATTACCCAAATCAGAACATGTGTACATTATGCAGTTCATTAGCATAAGGAAAACATAACATCGAAATGCATTTGTACACTATAAAACTCATTTAAATTATGAATATGTATAATATGTAAATGCATGTGCTCAAAACAGTTCGTGTTCATGTATACGATAAAAAATAACATCCAACTACATGCGCACAAAATACAATTGACATATCCCCCACATATGAAGTTATATGTGAACAATATACAGTGTATTTATGTACGGAAAGAATACAATCAATTTCTTAAAGGATATATAAGATATGGTCATGACACTTGGTAAATACATAAAAAGCAAAGTGTGTCTGGTAAAATGCACACATTTTTTTTTACTAGAGGACGATTGTTTGGTAAATGTTGAAAAAATATCAACATTAATATTGCTGTGCTACATGACATGAACATTTCTTATGGCGTAACAGTGCACGTGCATACATGTTATGTTAATTGATATGGGTATTCACATGACAAGTTGGGGGCTGCTCTATAACCTGCAAAACTGTAAAAGCTTTGTTACTTCCTTGTGATAACACCATGTCTTTTTGACCGTCCGTCGAACTGAATCTGAATCTGATTAATTAAGCTAAGTTGAAGAAACTTGGTATGTGGATAGAGGGCCATATGGGGTATATGCAAAATATTTACTTTTTTGTCGGACAAAGTTGTGGTTGTTGCTACATAAATAGTTGCACAATAGTTTAGTGATTTCAATAAACGAAACATTATTGTGGCTATGTTTGCAGAAATAGGCGAAAACTAAAGTATGGAGTTTGAGATAACTGAAAAGGTAATATAGCTTGGTGGATAAAACTATATGTTTGTGGCTGGAGTGTTATATGGAGTCATTAGTTTTGTCAGACCAATATAATGGTTGTTATGGCAACAGAAATAATTGAAACTTAAATCTGGATCTTGCGATAACTCAATAATCCTTAAGTATACTTAATCAACCTCAGTGTTTGGATAACGGGTCATAAAGGTAATATGTATGTTATTTCAATTTAAACCTTCAAAAATTGAGGATGGTATGATTACAGAATATGTAAAAATCGGGATCCTGAGATGACTCAAAAGGTTATTAAGCTAGATTGATGGCGCTCTTGATCCGAAAACGTTAAACTGGTAAGGGACTGTTGTTATGTCGGTGACATAGTTTTTTTTAAATGCAATCGCGAATTCTTTATGGACCCTTTCGACAGCAATACATACGAGTCGGGGGATACACTGTCTGTGTCCGCTTCTTGTACAAAGCAGTAATTAATATGAATAAGTAAACACAACACAAACGCAATATAGGTCGGATGAAAAAAGAAAAAAAAAGCGGTTTTGATAATGACCAATCGTTTAGGATAACATGGAAATAAACATAATTAATATTTGCATAAAGAATTATCTATTAACCTGTTCGTATATTCTCGATTTTTTTTGTCATGATCTAAGAAAAGTGTCTGATTTTTAATATGAAAATTTTCAGTCATGTCAGTTTATAGGGCATGGTACATGTTTCACACATCAATGTTAATTTATGATTTGATAAGAACCAATCACGAAAGCTTAGTATTAGTTAACAAAATTGGAACAGGTTATCCATATACAAACAGCTAACATAATCCTGCTAGGAAAGCAATGTGTACATACCTAATGTCATAAAACGGAAAAGTAAACAAATGCTGAGTTGATCAACATTTTATAATTTCGCGACAGATTGTTGAGAAATGATAAAGTTTTAGTTGTGAGACGTAAACCCTTCACATAATGTCCGAGGAATGTTGACCTAAAATATATACTTTTTGTTGCTGATAGTCATATACATAATTGCTGCATTGTAAGAAATCGATGCTGTATTTTAGCCTCGTTATCGAAAAACTGGGCTTAGTGCATGTACATAAAGTGTCGTCCCAGATTAGCATGTGCAGTCCGAACAGATTAATCAGGGACGACACATTCAACTTTAATGGAATTTTTCGTTTAAAAGAAGTCTTTTCAAAATGCAAATCAAGTTTAGGCGGAAAGTGTCGTCCCTTATTAGTCAGTTGCGGACTGCGCAGGCTAATCTGGGACGAAACTTAACGCACATGCATATAGCCCAGTTTTCATACAATGGGGCCCTTTATGTCAATATAAGAGAAAACTGTAAGCCAAAGGCAATGCAATATCAACCTAACAATAATATAAAAATCACTCTTTACAATCACAATATTTATTTTAATACGGAAAAAGACATTCGCAATCATTCACAATCAACAAATCGTATTTTTTTTTGAATGCGCAGTACTTTACCCATCATGTAAGAAGCATCCATTTTCACAGAAGAAACATTAATTTCGATCTGTGATGAAGCCGTGAGAGACACATTGACACAAGGGAAATGGAAAATAGTCATGTTGTTGTACACATTTCTAATTCTTTAGCTCTATCCTTACGACGCAAAATTGTATGACTGCTAGATTGTTACATGAGCAAATAAGGAAATACAAAATAAAGAAAACAGAATGAGGATGTATAATACAAAACATTATTCTAAAATATTGATTAATGGATATGATTTTACGAAATCACATTGTAAACTTTGACTTTGCTATGGGATATCTGCAGCGCTTTTCATGATTTCAGAGTACATGCAGTCCGGTATATTAGAATCGCTAACAGAAACTTTGAAGGGCGCGTTGGGCATATCAAAATTTAAGTTCACAACGTTACTCCATATAATTTAACTCATTAATCAATAATTTTCGTCACAGTATGACCCAAACTTTGCTATGAGTGTTTAAGACACCACCAGACTACTAAGGCATGCACTATACACATACGAATACACTAAACACACTGCATAGCAGGTGATACATTGATATAACATGGTGAAAACTATATATCATCAAATACTGATCAACTATAATATTAAAATATCTACCAGTCATGCAATCAGAAAAAGAAGCTTTCTCTCCGGAAATTATCTTTTCTCTGTATATTCTTCATAGGGCCCTTAAACATTCTAATGAAAAATTGGTCTCAGAATCCGAGACAAATCGCTCAAGAAGATTATCAAGAAGGTTCCCGCCATTATGCAAATGGCGACAGTTCCGCTGACTTTAGCAACGGTTCTCTTGTCTTCAGCAGACGTCAGTTTCCTCGCAGCACTTGACGTTTTGTTTTTCACTACTGTCATCTCTCGAATCATTTCGACAAACTCTGGTCGCTCCAGAACCTGTGAATTATATCCAGCCTTGATATGGAAACAGTCTGATAGCATATTCCTTAAATTAAATTTTAAAGTGAAATTCACAGATATTTTCTTTGTTTTCTCTGTCAGACCAGAATGTTTTACCAGACATTGATTTAAAATTACTGGGAAAATAACTAAGCGATAATTATTTTTAGTTTTTTTTTTCTATAATAAATAATATATAGAATGTAACTGATAAGTAAAGTCTTTTTTTAAGTGGAAGAGAAAGCGCAGCAAAGCAAGCTCTTTCTTTCCTATATTTTTTTTCTTTTAGCTTTCTTAGAATATAATCTTCATTTCGATTGTTCGGGCACATGGAATTACAGACATTTGAAATTTGATTTTTTTTAACATGTGAAAACGGTTCTTAGAGTTGACAGTATTAACCTGATAATCATATACTTAATGAGCATAAATTTCACGCGTAAATAAATAATAAATTCTTACTTGAAGTTGTTTGTGCATATGTACATTACACGATATAGGTCAGTGTAAGCATATTGTTGGCGAGCTATATAAGACATTCAAAATTAGTAAAGTAATGCTCCCTTTTCAGAATAAAATTTCTTTGACATTAATTTTACAACCTTCTTAATATTGCAGCATTGACGGATACTTGTCATAACTATAACAAACTCAAGTTTTAGGGCATTCGTGTACCTGTGAAATGTTGTTTTGGAATGCAAATCTGTTACAGATGCTGTAGGCCAGTTCACTGCAGTCACGTGACTGAAGACTTCCTTCAGACGTGTCCAACTTCAGACATGTAGAGTCGTTAACAGACATGGCGGCTGAAATACACACCGGAAATCTAGGTTAAGAAAATTATATTTTCAGCTCACCTAATGAATTTTTTATTTCATATTTAGATGTGTTCGAAATATCTTTCTATTAATCTGCTTCTAATGAACTATATCAATATAAAGTATGTGTCATAATTGTTTTCAATATATGTATTCCGTGTTGTCCATACACGTGTTTTACGATGCTATAACAGTACATATATTAAGATATTCTTTTATTTGTTGTATTCCGATTTCAATATGGAACATAATCGTAACAATATTTTACTGTAATCATGCATACACATCAGTATCTGGTTAGTGTATGCGATATATAGGCAAACTCTTTCAAATTTACAGTTTTATGATAATTGTATTTATTATTTTCCTTTCTTTGTAATTTTGGTAAGTGGCTTATAACCAACTAAAGATAAGGACCTCACAGTTAATGTCCAATGCATCGGGACTCAAAGTCGTTGTTTACAAACCGACAATCAATTATAACTCAAAAAATGATTTCTAATGTCACTCATGTAAGATATCTTCATACCGTCGACCCAATATTCAGCCTCATTAAGTTGAAGTTTGCCGCTCAGCTTAAAGTACTGATAAACGTCCATAAACGCAACAAGTGTCGCGTTTGATATCTTGCAGAACGCCCGTGCGTCGGAGAGGGTTAGGTTATTGTAGATGACGAAATACTCGTTGAGATTGTCCCGAATCCATGGCCTTTGGGTCGACTGACTTTCAGTGTTGGTTGAGGGACTGGTAGGTTGGTTTGATAAGGTTGTTTGTTGTACTGTGTTGGTAGTGGATGTGGAAGGCAGACTTGATTGAAGTGTTTGTTGCGCTGTGTTGGTTGAGGGAGTGGTAGATCGGATTGATAAGGTTGTTTGAAGCGATGTGTTGGTTGTGGATGTGGTAGGTGTGTTGGATGTAGATTTTTGTTGCGCTGTGTTCGGGGCCGATGTTGAAACATTTAATATTCCACTAGAAGTTGTGCTTAACATGGTTTTGTTTGATTTTGTTTGTTCAACGGATGTTTTAATAGTCGCTCCTTGTGTTGACTGTGTCCGTGACAGCAACAATGTGTTCAAAGCTGACGAGAAAGTTGGAATGGTCGTGGTAGAGTGGGAAATCTTTTTCTCACATAAAACTCGGTATGTTTTGTTCCCAGTCATTTTAACAAATTCCACTGCCTCGCGAGATATGCTGATTATGTTACATTGTTGTTGATCAGGATTGCAGTAGTTAACTGAAATGCAAAAGTTGTTCTTTATTAATAGTGAAAAAACACTTTTATTCACTGTGTTTCCTACGTTCTCTTGTTAAATCTAAATTTAATCAATAGCAATTTATTGTATCAATATACAAGTCAAAAGTGTAGTTTATGGAATACATATTTATTTAATAATTTAAACGTAAACGTGTGAAAAAACAGTGTAAAATAGATTGCAACTAGTATTTCCCGCTTTAGGTTATGCCAAATTAATGAGTAACATCCATTCTTTTTATTTGATTAAAGTAAAATGTAAAGAAATTAAGCCAATATTGAAAGGCAAAGCAAACATACTTTAAAGCCTTTTTAAGAGAAAGTCAATTGTCTAAGTAGTAAGTTTGTTACTTGTGAAGTTAGCCCACATGTGAAGAGTTCCGGTTAAATTACTTAGACCCAGTTTGTTTGCGATTTCAAGAACGTTAGCTTTGGTCCCGACATTAGAGGAGATGTTCCCGTTGTTCGTCTGACACAGCCTCTTTGCTTCACAGCAGGAAACTTTATTATCGCTCAGACAATATGCGTAACCATTCACTTCTGGCCAGTCTGTATATTTAATGATACAATGTTATTATTTTGAAGTTCAGCAAAGCACATTGCCATTAGATGGGAATCCCTATCGTTTATCAATTGGGACTGTTAGGTCAGATTTGTTATGCCTTATTTTGGAATGCTTGTTTTTTGCGATCACAAAAGACCTATACTAAATGTTATGTATTATTTTGTTTATGTTGAAGATTATGCATTAAGCCGTACACTTTATATTTGTATTCTTCCCTAGACTTCCTGAAATATACCAACCAGGAAAAACCTCTCAAGTTTTCTCTTTTATAAGCTTATCACGGCAGTTAATGGTAACATGGCAACTATACATACTTATTATCATTTTTACAAAGCTACGTTGATAAAGTATTTTAAACAAGACAAGTAGCAAAGAAAAATGGTAAAACTTCGTGAAATATCAAAAAATAGTCTTAAGTTTTGGTCAGGTGGGTTACACTGACCATAACGCTTTCATCGTAAAATGTTTAAGATCTACACATATTTAATTGTGAACGACATCTTAAAAGGACAATACAAAAACATGAATGGCAAAGCAATTCAAAATGTAAAGATTTGAGTACGCGTTTGGCATTAATTTTAATCAACATTGCAATATTAAATTAGGAATTGTTGATTTCTTAAACCAATCAACACATCGCTGTGGGAAAACAGGACTTAATGCATGTGCGTAAATTGTGCAAACTGCACATACTACCACTTTTATTGTATTTTTTGTTTAAAGGAAGACTCTTCTTTGCGAGCAGTTTATGCTTAAAGTGTCGGCCCTGATCTAATTAGCCTGTGGGACTATACTTTACGCACATGCATTGAGCCCTTTTTCTAGTGCGCGACTCAAATACAAGTGTTATAGAATCGCATGGCTTTACATGGCTTGCATTTAAAGGCGTTTGCTAGTTACATATGTCCAATGTTAGCGAAAGGTGGTGATGTATTTGTGCATGTCATGGAATAATTTCCACAAATACTATGAGAAAAAAACATAAACATCTAAGTTCATGAATGTAAAACTTCCAGTACTCACAAATTATTGAAAGTTCTAGATTGAATTGTCAGCAAAGTGTTCATTTTAGCAACTTTAAGACAATTTAATTGATTATCCACATTGAAAAAAATAAGTTTTATCTTTTGTTCCGACATATTAACACTTACATACCGTTGAACAATTAACATGGATTCAAATGTGTATGGCCTTATGGGAAATGGAACATTTACTTACAATCTGAGCCATTCTTTTCACATCTTTCGAGAGGTCTGTCAGTAGTTCCTATCCCACTGAATGTTCCCACTGGCCTCCCTGCATGTTTTGACGTCACGATTGCTGTTGTTGTCGTTAATGTCTGGATCTTGGTGGTTGGTTGTGGAGTAATGGAATCAGTAAGGTTGTATGTCGTTGTAGTTGTAAGAGCAGTTGTTGTTGGTGTTGGTTGTGTTGTTCTTGTCGTGGTGGTTGGTTGTGGTGTTGTTGTTGTACCCATGGTTGCTAAAATGTAACCATACAAGACTGAGACTATGGCTTAAATTTCTCCAATGCACTTATTATTATAGTTCTTAATATATTCAGTTACAAATAATGGCTTGTTTTCAGGACAAGAAGACTACTTAAATTGTAAATAAAAATCTTTTTTAACGGCTGGGAAAACATTTTCTTTTTGACTTAACATATATTTTCTTTTTATAATAAATTTTATTTTATGTTAATTTATATCTTTTGTGATGCCAGTGATTAAGGCCCCTGACTCAGAAGTGCAATCTAGTATGATTATGCCCCTTATTACAGAAAACATGCATTATATTATCAAAGTGGAATAAAAGTCGAGTCCACTGTAAAACTAACTTAGAATAAACTGCCATAGTAATGCATTAAGCACTCTAAATACGTTTCATCGTTACAAACCACTAAATTTCATTTAATAAATGTTATGACTCCTTTTTAAACTTGCCCTAAAATTATAATTTTCATTCAATATAACATGAATTTAGGCTTCACATATTTAAATTATATCAGGAACATTTGTGTAAAATGATAAAATAAAGATTTATATTCGATATGTTTTTTTTTCTTCAAATGGATGACAAAGTTGTATTACTAAAGAAAAGTGTGGAGTTTAGTTGTCAATCTTGTTACCTGTTGTTTGGATTATTTTTTCACAAAGGCAGTGTGCCAGACTGGAGCATCCGAAATATGGACGTGATACTACTACATTTGGTTTTGCCCAAAAAATTCTACATGTTTCGTCAGCTTCTGTCCACGCGTTAATTGTGAAATTTGTAATCAGGGCGTTTTTGAAGCTGTCTTCAAATTCGGCTTGTTGCTTAACAAGAGATCCGTTGTATGTATTTAAGCAGGTCTTCTTGCACTCTTCATATGACTCATTTGCGTTGGTTAGAATGTACTGGTGTTCCTGGTTCTTAGCTACCGAGAACCACGTTTCGAACTCTGTAAAAATTCAATTATAAAATCAATGTTTTAGCTAACATGCATTAAGGGGTGTTGCTGCAGTTTTGCTGATTTTTTCCATCTAACAACTTTTGCTCAAAATTTATATTTGAGTAATACAGACTAATATTATATGAAAAATGAAATAAAAACATAGGGTCACCGGCCTTGTTTTGATTTTATTCATCATTATATAACATGTACTTTTTCATTAAAACTGAAAAATCTCTAATTGCATAAAAATGATAAAAAAACCTATGAAATTGGCAACATGTAGACATTATATAAGCTCAGATATATCATATACCATTTTATTAAACCACAAACTACCAAAAAATGGAGAACACAAGTTAAATTTTAAGAAATTTAATTTTTATAATTTTTATGTCACCCCAAAAAACGTCAATTTTTACTATTTTAACCACAAAAATGGAATTAAAAAAAGTTCTATCTAATAACTTTTTGCGAAACTGCTCAAATATGTTCATCTACGTATTGTTATCATAAAACAAAAATAAAAGAGGGGGGTCACCGCACTTTTAACAGAGATTTTTTTGTTTAACTATCCCTACCGTCTATGTCAAATTTCATAAAATACAGCAATAAGGCGCAACCCAAGTACCGGTACATAGACTGTTAGAGATATGCATAAACATTATTGATTGTTTACAATCTTAATTGGGATCACAACAGTTTACATAAAAAAAACACAACACTAATTCAATATTTAATCACAAACATGAGAACATACAGTATCAAACTCAACCTTAATCATCAATAACAGGGACTTGTTGTCAACTTTCTGCATGTTTTGAAGTTTGTGATTAAATGCTTTAAATTGATTAATGTAAACAACAGGACTAAAGAGCTCCAGGAAAAAAATAAGAATGAAATAAAAGAAAAAAAAAATAACCGCACCTGGGATCGAACCACTGAGTACCTATTATGTACCTACTCGGTCATTAATTTGTGATGATTCTGATAACAAAACTATTGGGTTGTGAGAATAGCATCGGTGTTGCTATAAATATATCCTCGGTTAAATAAACTGCCGCAACACCCCTTAAGTGACCGTACCGTCGGTGTCCCGTGTCCATAACCATCTGCAATTAAGGACTATTGTCGCGATACTTCACTCTAATATAATCTTAACCAAACTTGCACAGTTTGTTTATAACAATTGCTTGGATTGTTTTCGTGAATGATCTCACTAGAACAATTAGATTTAATGCCTTTTTATACAAACAATGGCAAACTCTCTCTTTTTGGAACATACGTACTTCATTTTCCTTTGACTCTGCGAAACTTTCAAAATTTGTGTATTACCACCAGGTCTTACAAATAATGTAAGCAGACGCCAACAAAAAGGCGAAATTGTGCAACAAATTCCGGAGTGCTTGTCCTTTGTTTGCTAAAATAATATAAAATGTTCTTCATTTTTTATCCGATCTACACAAATCTTCCACAGTTTGAATATGACAATAACATAACACTGGTAAGCACTGTCTGCTCCAGCGATAACCACAGCTCGACCCAGCGGTTGCCTGCACTGCCTGTCCCAGCAGTAACCATTGTCCCGCCCCTTCGGTAACCACTGTCCGCCCCAGCGGTAATCACTGCCCGGCCCATCGCTAGCCACAGTATTCACAAATTAAAATCCTTTAGGAGTAATTATAGATTATTTCAGAGTTTATGAAAATATGTGCACATTTCTACATACATTGTCAGTTCATATATTGTTTATAGTCAAATATGAAACAGGTTATAACTAAATAACATCATATATAATATAAACTAATTTTTGATTTTATCATCATCACATGGTTTGTAATGTTGGCAGGGAAATACTGAGCTTTGCTTGGAACAATTAACATCTCTGTGTAGGTTACCGTGCAGTTTAATAATGCACATGTAAAGTCCCTTAAATACTGAATGCTTATTTAATGTAAATGATCTTACCTAAGCACTGCACCACTGAATGTTGGCTGCTAATCCAGATAAAAAACAACAACGATCTTGTGTTAAATATATTCATTGCAATCGCATTGATTTTCCGTTAAAAAAAAGGTATTTTATACAAGTAATAAAAAAGCAATGTTTGATCCACAATACTTATTTATTTACATTCAATTGCAATGAAAAAAAAAACGCACACAAGATAATTCTATGATATGCGATCCAATTTTCTCTCTGAAGTTATAAGCAATATTTTTAAATAGCATTTCTTAAGCAATTTTTACATGACGCAACTGCGTCGTCAAGGCAGCAAGATGGCCCAGAATTTAAGCAAATATTAGCCACCTGAATGTTATATGTTCAAGAATGAGCAAATCATTATAAAACGCGATATAAAAGCTTATCAGTTAAACAGGAAATTGAAGATTACTCTAACTTGTAATATGCTCACTTCTGTGTGCCATGGACATTACTATAATATTGACATATTGAGAACGTTTTTAAAGTTATTTAATTATGTCCCTATGCAAGCCATTGTTTAGGCAATTAAACCCTATTCTCCACAACACAAAAAATCTAGCTATACCCATTTATTGAGTAATCTTATTTTCAGTTGTTTATTAATTCCTTCATAAGTAACAGTTCTAGTTAATGAAACTTTTATTAGTAAAATAGATTTTGAATTATATGGAACCATAGGACCAGAACTGTAAAGTGGTCTTCTACTAAGTTAGTTCAAGTTTTGCTTTCGGCGACAAATTGACCGTACCCCGAGAGGACATAATTCACGTAAACTTAATGTAACTTTATGAACTTTTCCTCCAAATGGTTATTTGGTAAAAGGAAAACACAAGGTCGTAGGTTCTTTTTTACTAATTATCTTGGTATAGTCCAGTGTTATAATATAAATTCAGGAATACAATGATTCCGATCAGAAGAAGGAAACAAAAGACGTCTAGTCCTGCAAATAAACAATAACACACATATAACAAATTATTATAAATATTGCTGTCTTGCTGTAAAATAATATGATATATATGAAAATAATTTATAACAGCAAATATAACAACAATATATAGATAAATATATTAACAAATGATGAAACTATCATTTGGCGCATTAGTTCCATCAAGAATAATGTTGTGGCGACCAGACCGACTGACTGACCTAGACATCCCAATACATATAGTCCTTCAGCCAAGTACCCAAAATTGAGGTGGGGTGTACCAGTAAGGGGGGCAATACTACACCTATATATCTTGGAAGATGCATGCCAGTAGCATATGAAAATGGTTGAAAACAGTCTGGTACTGGCAGCTTTTGGTATTATTTTCTCCTTTGAAGATGGGGCATCAATTAGCTTAATTTTCATAAATTGTCTGGGAGAAATTGAACCGTAGTAGGGTCAATATACACTTTGAACCCCAAACAATTGCTACAAAAGGTTTTTTAACTGATCCTGGTAGGGTAGAAGGTCCTTAAAACATATTAAAAATTTACTACAATCGGACCTCCGGAAAGTTTTTTTTTCAAGATGGCCACCAAGATGGCCGCCAAGACCTATTAATGATCATAACTATGTAACTATCCAATCAAACTTGATAAATTTGGTGTCTATACCTAGGTTTCAAGGAGCAAAGAACACATAATGATCATCATAAATTGTTTTAGTATAATATAGTACACACAAATTCAACATGGCGTCGAAAATGGCCGCCAAGATGGCCGCCAAAACCTATTTATGATCATAACTATGTAACTATCAACTTAAATTTAATGAATTTGGTGTCTATACCCAGGTTTCAGGGGGCAAAGAACACATTAATATCATCAGACAAAGTGTAAGTTAATTATGTTACACAGAAATCCAACATGGCGTCCAAAATGGCAGCCAAGATGGCCGCAAA
>VMBQ01010546.1:0-10359 GCA_007657795.1 Dreissena rostriformis | reverse complement strand
GATCCAGCAGTATCTGAATGTCTGGATCTTCCTTGGTCATTTCGGCTGAAAGCTGGCTGTGTATGCACTTTTCAACAAGAAGATGGTCCCGTGAAGCCCTCTGGACAGCTTTTCGTGTCACAATGTGCACAATTGCATTTTTCAATAGACAGCCTCAAGTATGTTTTTGAGAGCGGTTTCTTCCATGAGGGATCCTTTGCCCCCCCCCCCCCGCAAGTTCATACGTTTATGAAACATCCCAAATTCTGAACAACATTTTCAACTACTTTGTGGCGCATCAATGATGATTTCGGCAGCCTTCCAATACAAGGGTTGGTCAAACGTTACAATGGTGTGAAGGTTGTGGCAAGGTTGCAAACTAAGACTTATGTTGACAGAATGCACGCTTTGTCCCCATTGTACATATTAATCATAGGCAAGAATTTGACTGACAACAGCCCAGGGTACTGGCTTTGCTGATGCAAGATACGCATCATTCCCTGCCAATTCAGTGTTGCCTGAAGCTGAAAAATATCGATCCTCTTGTCAAAATCCAGAAATCGCGGCAGGTCCAAACTATGGCGTTTCACATAACAAGCATCACGTCAAAAGTAATGGACTTGCGTTCCTTCGTATTGTGTCATTGGACGCCATGTGAGATTTCTGTGTAACATTATAAACTTAAACTATGTCTGACAATCGAAATGTGTTGTTTACCCCTCGAAACCTCGGTATAGACAACACAATCATCTAATCTGAGTGGATAGTTACATAGTTATGATAATTAATAGGTTTTGGTGCCATCTTGGCGGCCATTTTGGACGCCATGTTGGATTTGTGTGTAATATAATAAACTTAAACAATGTCTGATAATCTAAATGTGTTCGTTGCCCCTTGAAACCTATGTATATCCACCAAAATAATCAAATTTGAGTGGATATTTACATAGTTATGATCATTAATAGGTTTTGGCGGCCATTTTGGCGGCCATTTTAGACGCCATGTTGGATTTGTGTGTACTATTGTTAACTTAAACAATGTCTGATGATCTTTATGTGTTCTTTGCCCCTTGAAACGTAGGTATAGACAAAAAATCCATTAAATTTGAGTGGATAGTTACATAGTTATGATCATTAATAGGTTTTGGTGTATATCTTGGCGGCCATTTTGGACGCCATTTTGAATTTGGGTGTAATATAATAAACTTATACAATGTATGATGATCTTAATGTGTTCTTTACCCCTTGAAACCCATATGTAGCCATAAAAAAAATCAAATTTGAGTGGATATTTACATAGTTATGATCATTTATAGGTTTTGGCGGCCATTTTCGACGCCATGTTGGATTTGTGTGTATTATTGTACACTTAAACAATGTCTGGTGATCTTTATGTGTTCTTTGCCCCTTGAAACCTAGGAATAGACACCAAATTCATCAAATTTGATTGTATAGTTACATAGTTATGATCATTAATAGGTATTGGCGGCCATCATGGCGGCCATCTCGAAAACAACAACTTTCCGGAGGTCCGATTGTGGTAAACTTTTGATATGTTTTAAAGAAGCTTCTACCCTACCAGGCTCAGTTAAAATACCTTTTGTAGCAATTTTTTGGTGGTTGAAGGTATTTTTTTTTCATAAATTGACCCTACTATTTTGGAGGTTCGCTAGTTTTTAGGAACTTTTCTTGCAATCTCATTAAGATTCATAGATATGCAAATGTACTTATTTGCATATTTAACTGCAGATCATACCAGGCAATAATCATAATCTTCATTTTAATACCAAACTTTTTTTTCTAGAACCAATTTTGACGAATATTTGAGAATTATACTAGCTAAACTAGCTATTTAGTCAATACCTGACGGTTGCCATAGAAACAGCTCAATTATAACTTATAGCTGCCCAACTGAGATTGTTATCACACATTTTGTGTCTTTATATTGAGTATACAATCAAGTAAGATAGGTGTTGTTTTGCCCCCCTGAGTGGTACACCCCAACCCATCTGGCTGATAGACTAATATCTCAAAACACAAATACAGATGTGAAACACATACATACATATACACAGTTCAACACACATATACTCACAAATTTATGGAATCTGGCGTCTCAGCGCTTCTTCCCAATCAGTGGCTGCAAGTTATGTTACTCTGCAAATTTTTTAAAAGTGCACACATATAAATATAGGAAAATGTGATTTTAAAAAGAAACCATCTTGAGCCATAAAAGAATTACAAATGTTATTAATACGTTAAATTGCTGATCTTAAATAAATCATTATGACTATCAAGCATGTGCAACAACATTACAATCAGTAATTACTTATATATACATGTATACATACCTATTGTATAGTGATACTTAATAATTTAAATGTATAAAGATTAATAATATGAAGTCAACAGATGTTCAACCGCCTCTTGACGTTTTAGTTCTGGCGCGCGAGCTCGTGAAACAAAACCTTACATTACACAAAAGACGTAACCACACAAAAAAGGTAACATACAACTATATTAAGATAATGATGAGAAATCCACCTTGTCACATTAAATAGCATATTCATTTCTGAAACCACAATTGTTCTCTTCATAAAACATGTATTATATGTATATATATATATATGAAAATACTAAGGTTGGTTGTTGTTATCCAAAATAGGCTTTTTGAATTTCATGTGATGGAACACCTATTTCATCTTCATCATCAGTCAAGTATTTAGGGGTTACAATTGATCAAAACTTGTCTTTCACTTCTATAGCAGAGTCAGTCATCAAGAAGGCCAATGCAAGGTTAAAGTTTATATATCGAAAAAGGGATTTTTTTCCACAGATACTAGAAGGCTTCTAGTCATGTCTTGAATTCTGTGACACTTTGACGTCAGTTGTTCTGTTTGGTACACTGGTTTAACTCAAATGTTAAAAAAACAAGTTACAGGTCACCCACAATAGCCTTATCAGGTTCATATTAAATTTACATCCTAGGTCTCACACAGATAAAGAACATTTTAATAGACTTAACTGGTTGCCTATTGAAAGTCGAGTAAACCAGATCACACTTTGTCATGTTTTTAAGATTAGCTCAAAGTTGGCTCCGCTATATTTGGGAGATAATTTTACTCCAGTCAGTAATATCCACAATAACAATACTAGGTTCAGAGTTAGAACACAGTCAGACTCACCTAATACCGATCTTAACATGCATGATTGCAAAAGGTATGCCATTCCAAGGGTCAAGGGGTCTGGCAAAAAGTAATTTGCTTTCAATGGTTGTACTCTCTGGAAGTCTCTTCCTCAGCATATCAGAGATGCCAAAAGTATTTCATCTTTTAAACACAGTGTTAGGGAGCATTTTTTAAGCCAGATAGATCTTTAAGATTTCTTACTGCTGATTTAATTCGAATGTTAATATAGATAGATTTATTGTGTCTTATCTAGTTGCTGTATGATTATTCTTTAGCATGGCACATAATTTTATGTTAACTTTTAAACACTTAAATTGTGATAACTTCTAAATAATGTCTAGTCTAGAGCTTATAGAATATATTCTTTGCCAAGGTTAATGTTACTTAAATATGGCATATGTCTCTCATTATTATTTACTGTGATATTACTATATACTGTGATATAAAACGTTGTCTCCTATGTCATACAATATTATAACTAAAGGACCACAATATAAATAAGGGTTTAATTGCAAACCCTTTATTGTGCAATCCTTAACGTATAATGTTGATTGACATTGCTTTGCTTATACATGCAGATTGTTTTTATTATTAGTGTGTGTATATAACATGCTGCCATGTAAGTCTATACATTTTATGTTGAAATAGTTCTATCTATCTAACTTACATATTGTGTGTATTACTACACGTTCTTAGATTAAATTAACAATATGCGATATTGGACCATTGGCACTTGAGTTATTACCCCTTTAACACACGAACAAATTGAATCGTTAACCTTTTCTCATTCTGTTATTTCTTGTGTAATCTGATCTTGACACAATTTTACTGCGTGTGTATACCTGTTATATAAGATACACTGAAAATCCAAAAAAGCCTATTTTGGATAACAACAACCAACCTTAGTATTTTCATATATATAAACATATCATACATGTTTTATGAAGAGAACAATTGTGGTTTCAGAAATGAATATGCTATTTAATGTGACAGGGTGGATTTCCCATCATAATATTAATATAGTTGTATGTTACCTTTTTTGTGTGGTTACGTCTTTTGTGTAATGTAAGATATTGTTTCACGAGCTCGCGCGCCATAACTAAAACGTCAAGAGACGGTTGAACATCTGTTGACTTCATATTATTATATATTTATTATTATATTTATAAGATTTGTAATTCTTCTATGGCTCAAGATGGTTTCTATTTAAAATCACATTTTCCTATATTTATATGAGTGCACTTTTTAAAAATTTGCAGAGTAACATTACTTGCAGCCACTGATTGGGAAGAAGCGCTGAGACGCCAGATTCCATAAATTTGTGAGTATATGTGTGTTGAACTGTGTATATGTATGTATGTGTTTCACATCTGTATTTGTGTTTTGAGATATGTATTGGGATGTCTAGGTCAGTCAGTCGGTCTGGTCGCCACAACATTATTCTTGATGGAACTAATGCGCCAAATGATAGTTTCATCATTTGTTAATATATTTATCTATATATTGCTGTTATATTTGCTGTTATAAATTCTTTTCATATATATCATATTATTTTACAGCAAGACAGCAATATTTATAATAATTTGTTATATGTGTGTTATTGTTTATTTGCAGGACGTCTATTGTTTCCTTCTTCTGATCGGAATCATTGTATTCCTGAATTTATATTATAACACTGGACTATACCAAGATAATTAGTAAAAAACGAACCTACGACCTTGTGTTTTCCTTTTACCAAATAACAATTTGGAGGAAAAGTTCATAAAGTTACATTAAGTCTACATGAATCATGTCCTCTCGGAGTACGGTCAATTTGTCGCCAAAAGCAAAACTTGAACAAACTTAGTAGAAGACCACTTTACATTTCTGGTCCTATGGTTCCATATAATACAAAATCTATTTTACTAATAAAAGTTTCATTAACTAGAACTGTTACTTATAAAGGAATTAATAAACAACTGAAAATAAGATCTAATCAATATATGGGTATAGCTAGATTTTTGTGTTGTGGAGATTAGGGTTTAATTGCCTAAACAATGGCTTGCATAGAGACATAATTAAATAACTTTAAAAACGTTCTCAATGTGTCAATATTATAGTAATGTCCATGGCACACAGAAGTGAGCATATTCTTGAACATATGGCATTCAAGTGGCTAATATTTGCTTAAATTCTGGGCCATCTTGCTGCCTTGACGACGCAGTTGCGTCATGAAAAAATTGACCAGTCGCCTAATAAGCGATCGCCCACTAGTTTTGTTTACATAAAACGCTTATTCAATTACTCCGACACTCTTTGTTTGTCGGACCATGTGGCCGCAATAAAATTAATCTGATTGATTGTCCGTGAGTTTGATTGACATCTGGCGACTGGTCAATTGCTTAAGATATGCTATTTAAAAATATTGCTTATAACTTCAGAGAGACAATTGGATCGCATATCATATAATTATATTGTGTGCGTTTTTTTTCCATTGCAATTGAATGTAAATAAATAAGTATTGTGGATCAAACATTGCTTTTTTATTACTTTTATAAAATACCTTTTTTTAACGGAAAATCAATGCGATTACAATGAATATATTTAACACAAGATCGTTGTTGTTTTTTATCTGGATTAGCAGCCAACATTCAGTGGTGCAGTGCTTAGGTAAGAGCATTTACATTAAATAAGCATTCAGTATTCAAGGGACTTTACATGTGCATTATTAAACTGCACGTTAACCTACACAGAGATGTTAATGGTTCCAAGCAAAGCTCAGTATTTCCCTGCCAACATTACAAACCATGTGATGATGATAAAATCAAAAATTAGTTTATATTATACATTGTATATGATGTTATTAAGTTATTACCTGTTTCATATTTGACTATAAACAATATATGAACTGACAATGTATGTAGAAATGTGCACATATTTTCATAAACTCTGAAATAATCTATAATTACTCCTAAAGGATTTTAATTTGTGAATACTGTGGCTAGCGATGGGCCGGGCAGTGATTACCGCTGGGGCGGACAGTGGTTACCGAAGAGTCGGGACAATGGTTACTGCTGGGACAGGCAGTGCAGGCAACCGCTGGGTCGGGCTGTGGTTATCGCTTGAGCAGACAGTGCTTACCAGTGTTATGTTATTGTCATATTCAAACTGTGGAAGATTTGTGTAGATCGGATAAAAAATGAAGAACATTTTATATTATTTTAGCAAACAAAGGACAAGCACTCCGGAATTTGTTGCACAATTTCGCCTTTTTGTTGGCGTCTGCTTACATTATTTGTAAGACCTGGTGGTAATACACAAATTTTTGAAAGTTTCGCAGAGTCAAAGGAAAATGAAGTACGTATGTTCCAAAAAGAGAGAGTTTGCCATTGTTTGCATAAAAAGGCATTACATCTAATTGTTCTAGTGAGATCATCCACGAAAACAATCCAAGCAATGGTTATAAACAAACTGTGCAAGTTTGGTTAAGATTATATTAGAGTGAAGTATCGCGACAATAGTCCTTAATTGTAGATGGTTATGGACACGGGACACCGACGGTACGGTCACTTAATGCATGTAAGCTATAATATTGATGTTATGATTGAATTTTTACAGAGTTCGAAACGTGGTTCTCGGTAGCTAAGAACCAGGAACACCAGTACATTCTAACCAACGCAAATGAGACATATGAAGAGTGCAAGAAGACCTGCTTAAATACATACAACGGATCTCTTGCTAAGCAACAAGCCGAATTTGAAGACAGCTTCAAAAACGCCCTGATTACAAATTTCACGTATACCGCGTGGACAGACGCTGACGAAACATGTAGACTTATTTATGCAACACCAAAGGTCGTATATTCAATCCAAAAATTCGAATGCTCCAGTCCGGCTCACTGCCTTTGTGCAAAATTAATCCAAACAAAAGGTAACACGATTGACAAATAAAGTCCGCACTTTTCTTTAGCAATACAACTTTGTCATCCATTTGAAAAAAATAAATTTATCGAATATAAATCTTTATTTTATTATTTTACACAAATGTTCCTGATATAATTTAAATATGTGAAGCCTAAAATTATGTTATATTGTCTGAAAATTATAATTTTAGGGCAAGTTTAAAACGGAGCCATAACTTTTATCAAATGAAATTAAGTGGTTTGTAACGATGAAACGTATTTAGAGTGCTTAATACAATACTATGTCAGTTTATTATAAGTTAGTTTTACAGTGGACTCGACTATTATTCCACTTTGATAATATAATGCATGTTTTCTATAATAAGGGGCATAATCATACTAGATTGCATTTCAGAGTCAGGGGCCTTAATCACTGACATCACAAAAAATATATATTAACATAAAACTAAATTTATTATAAAAAAAAGCCTAAAAAAGTCCAAAAGAAAATGTTTTCCCAGCCGTTAAAAAGATTTTTATTGAATATTGTTATATACCAAAATTTAAGTAGTCCGCTTGTCCTGAAAACAAGCCATTATTTGTAACTGAATATATTAAGAACTATAATAATAAGTGAATTGGAGCAATTTAAGCCATAGTCTCAGTCTTTTATGGTTACATTTTAGCAACCATGGGTACAACAACAACACCACAACCAACCACCACGACAAGGACAACACAGCCAACACCAACAAACACTGCTCTTACAACTACGACTACTTACAAACTTGCTGATTCCATTACTCCACAACCAACCACCAAGATCCAGACATTAACGACAACAACAGCAATCGTGACGTCAAAAAATGCAAGGAGGCCAGTGGGAACATCCAGTGGGATAGGAACTACTGACAGACCTTTCGAAAGATGTGAAAAGAATGGCTCAGATTGTAAGTAAATGTTCCATTTCCCATAAGGCCATACACATTTGAATCCATGTTAATTGTTCAACGGTATGTAAGTGTTAATATGCCCGAACAAAATATAAAACTTAATTTGTACAATGTGGATAATCAATTTTGAAATTGTATTAAAGTTGCTAAAATGAACACTTTGCTGACAATACAATCTAGAACTTTCAATAATTTGTGAGTACTAGAAGTTTTACATTCATGAACTTAGATTTTTATGTTGTTTTTTTCTCATAGTATTTGTGGAAATTATTCCATGACATGCACAAATACATCACCATCTTTCGCTAACATTGGACATGTGTAACTAGCAAACGCCTTTAACCCTTTGAGCGCTGGAACCGGATTTTGAAGGCCTTTGCAAACAGTTTGGATCCAGATGAGACGCCACAGAACGTGGCGTCTCATCAGGATCCAAACTGTTTGCTATTCTGATAGTGGTCTTCGAAAACAAAATGGAAGAAAATGCTAATTTTTGAAATTCAGCAGACGACATTATAGCAGACGACACATTTCCCAGCATGCAAAAGGTTAAATGCAAGCCATGTAAAGCCTTGCGATTCAATAACACTTGTATTTGAGTCGCGCTCTAGAAAACGGGCTCAATGCATGTGCGTAAAGTATAGTCCCACAGGCCAATTAGATCAGGGGCAACACTTTAAGCCTAAACTGCTCGCAAAGAAGAGTCTTCCTTTAAACGAAAAATACAATAAAAGTGGTAAGTGTGACCCAGATTAGTATGTGCAGTTTGCACAATTTACGCACATGCATTAAGTCCTGTTTTCACACAGCGATGTGTTGATTGGTTTAAGAAATCAACAATTCCTAATTTAATATTGCAATGTTGATTAATATTAATGCCAAACGCGTACTCAAATCTTTACATTTTGAATTGCTTTGCCATTCATGTTTTTGTATTGTCCGTTTAAGATGTCGTTCACAATTAAATATGTGTAGATCTAAAACATTTTACGATGAAAGCGTTATGGTCAGTGTAACCCACCTGACCAAAACTTAAGACTATTTTTTGATATTTCACGAAGTTTTACCATTTTTCTTTGCTACTTGTCTTGTTTAAAAAACTTTATCAACGTAGCTTTGTAAAATGATAATAAGTATGTATGGTTGCCATGTTACCTTAACTGCCTTGATTAGCTTATGAAAGAGAAAACTTGAAAGGTTTTTCCTGGTTGGTATATTTCAGGAAGTCTAGGGAAGAATACAAATATAAAGTGTATGGCTTAATGCATAATCTTCATTAATAACAAAAAAATACATAACATTAAGTAAAGGTCTTTTGTGATCGCAAAACACAAGCATTCCAAAATAAGGCACAACAAATCTGACCTAACAGTCCCAATTGATAAACGATAGGGATTCCCAGCTAATGGCAATGTGCTTTGCTGAACTCCAAAATAATAACATGAACATTGTATCATTAAATATACAGACTGGCCAGAAGTGAATGGTTACGCATATTGTCTGAGCGACCATGAAGTTTCCTACTGTGAAGCAAAGAGGCTGTGTCAGACGAACAACGGGAATATCTCCTCTAATGTCGTGACCAAAGAAAACGTTTTTGAAATCGCAAACAAACTGGGTCTAAAAGGAACTCTTTACATGTGGGCTAACTTCACAAGTAACAAACTTACTACTTAGACAATTGACTTACTCTAAAAAAAGGCTTTAAAGTAAAACTATGTTTGCTTTGCCTTTCAATATTGGCTTAATTTCTTAACATTTTATTTTGATCAAATAAAAATAATGGATGTTACTCATTAATTTGGCATGACCTAAAGCGGGAAATACTTGTTGCAATCTATATTACACCGTTTTTTACAAGTTTACGTTTAAATTATCAAATAAATATGTATTCTATAAACTTCACTTTTGACTTTTATATTGATACAATAAATTGCTATTGATTAAATTTAGATTTAACAAGAGAACGTAGGAAACACAGTGAACAAAAGTGTTTTTTCACTATTAATAAAGAACAACTTTTGCATTTCAGAAAACACCTGCAATCCTGATCAACAACATTGTAACATAATCAGCATTAGTTCATACCAAGATCACAAGACAGTGGAATTTGTAAAAATAACTGAGAACAAAACATACCGAGTTTTATGTGAGAAACAGATTTCCAACTCTACCACGACCATTCCAACTTGCTCGTCAGCTTTGAACACATTTTTGCTGTCACAGACACAGTCAACACAAGGAGCGACCATTAAAACATCCGTTGAACAAACACAATCAATCCCAACCATGTTAAGCACAACTTCTAGTGGAATAGTAAATGTTTCAACATCGGCCCCGAACACAGCGCAACAAAAATC
>VMBQ01010545.1:6220-16220 GCA_007657795.1 Dreissena rostriformis | reverse complement strand
TTTAGCAAATATTTTGGTATGAATCTATTACTTGGGAACCGAATTGTGTTGAGATGAAATTTCAGAAAAATCAACCCTTCAACATAAAAGTTATCTCTCAAAATGTTACAAAAACGTCCAGTTAAACGTATGAGATGAGGACCTCCCAAAAAGATGTCTCAACCAGCGATGTTCCCACAATTTTTTTTACGCCATATCGTTGTGCATCCACCGGCCCATGAATCTCGTCAAAAATCTCAGCTGCTGTTGATGAGGTTGGGATAACCCTCATAAACTGACAGCCTTTTTTGTGGTCACAATTTGCAATGTTAATCGCCAACATTAGAGATGTGGACGCCGCCATGTTAATAAAGTGTAAACGAATGGATCTGTCGTTATCGGATACAATGCCCAATAGGTAAATCTCGCACCGTACTGGCGAAAAACATCGCCATCAGATTTTTTTCTGCGGACCAAAAAAATCGTTAGGGTCAGCGGCAAAAAATAGGGTCGGTCTGGTTCCCTGAACCAAGACTATTTTTTTGTTTGGCCTAACATAGGAAACATACATTGAAAATACAACCAAAGACAAGGCTGGCTTCTTCACTTGTAAAACTATGGCCCTTGATCTTTCCCCCACCTACCTCATTTTTAATGAAAAAATGGGAATTTTACCCATTTCATGGCATGCAAAGTACATTCAAACCGAATGAAATCCTAGTTTTAGCTACATTACTCATTAATTTCATCCCTTTGTTGTGTTTATTTACCTAGAAAAGTGTCTACCATATGTTTAGATTTTACACAATTTACCTTAAAAATTCTGTTCTGTTTCTGCAGCGTGAAAAATTGACTTCCGCCAAAAGTGAAAACCTCCTTTTTGAAGATTCAAAATTTCCTTGCCTGTCCTTGTCATTAGTTTCAATGTTTTTTTTTCCCAAAATTTTGAGACATTTTTTCTAAAACCTTACACAAGAACTACATCTTATAAATACCTAATTAATTTTTAAAGACCATAGGTTACCCCTACCCTAAAGATATGTAATTTTCACAGGACCCCCCTTTCACTGATATATCCCCTGCCACCTTAGTTGTGCAGGCGCATGTATCAGGCCTCATGAATAAACATCCTCCAGTTTAATGTAGAAACCTGTCAATGGAGAATAGTAATCAATATTACCCAGCGATTTTATTACAATATCAAATTTATTATTAATTCTTATGTTTATTTAATTAACATACATCTTCATATATTAATTAAATTTAAGACTAAAATGGGTTGAGACATGAATTAAAAGACACAATTAGCATTTATCTATGGACATACATTTTTATCAACATAAGCTTGTGTATATGTACCAGTAGGCAACTTTAAAATCTGCATTAAATGATTTGTTAACTAGTTGTTAAGACTTCCCACTTTGAATTTTCACTTAATTGTTATGATTATGATGTAGATGTGACAATAAAAATGATGCTCTAAAGAGTCAGAGTTAGGCCCAATGCATCACACTTTTAAATCCACTATTTTGTGTTGGGATTTATTGTGTGCTTGAATGGTGTCATATGTTGATTAACTGAATATCTTAAACTGTTTTGAACTAAATAAACATACATGTAGTAAATTTACTCTTCAGCAGTCCAAAATCCCTCTCAACCACAATGCGACCACTTGACTGGGCATTGTTGTACCTATTGTTGATAGCGGGAGTCCCCCAGTAGGTGTCCCCTGTGGTTTTCTTCCAGAAAGATCTAATAACAAATTTAAAATAACCTAAGTTTAAGTTGGAACTATCATCGGTTAAATGGTTTATGAAGGTAGTAATAGGATGCTCTTAAGCTAAACGCAATCTTAAATTCATTAAAATAATAAATTCAACATTTGCATGCATATTTTATGTCTTGATACAGTTTGTACAGACATAAAGTAATATAATGGAATCTTCTATGTTGTTGAAAGAAATTGAAATGTAAAATTATGTATGCGCATTAAACACATTATATGTTAGTTATATGCAATTCATTTTTGTAAAAACTAAAATATTTGCATTATCATTGCAGTAGTATTCCACTTTTTTCCTAGCCAAAAGAAGCCTTAGTCCCTCTAAGTGTATGCATATGGTAATTGGCTGGTATTATTCATAAAAGCACATTATTTATTTTCATACCTTCAAACCATAGCTGTCAAAGACAGGCGCCATGTGTTGACCCAGGCCATTTTGACACAATGTCAATGAATCTGCAAATAAACTATTATACTTTTACATGTGGAAATGGAATTCAATAAACTTTGTTGAATGATAAGGGCATCTATTTAAATCATTTGTTTTATGATGTAACACTATTAGTTAAAAATTAAGTCACTTCTGACTGACATTGTACAGTGTGATACAGGGTGATTAAAATAACATTGGGCAAGAGCCTAACTCGATCAGTTTGCTATCCTGTATCTCACCGTGCAGTGTGAGATTGTTTTTTGCTCAGCTGTTCATATGTATACTGTACAATTGATTATTCATAAATCACATTTTGACAGAACATTGATAATGTTGGGTTTGCAAAGTTTACGACTTATAATCGTAGGGGCAGATATTGCAGACAGTACACATCGCATCCTTAGATAGGCAAACACTTCAAAATGTTATGCGAAAAAGGTATATAAAGTAAATTGCGTCGACAACTAACTTGTATAGCAACGTCCGAAATATGCAATATCCGAATTCTAGTTCACCCTTTTAAATTCAACATATAATGGCAATTTCTCTGTTTTATTTTTAAAGAAATAAATTGCACAAAGATAACTAACTACTTACCTTTTTAACCAATTAATAATCCCAAAATTAAAAATTTCAATTCCCTTGGATGTTTAACGCAGATTATTTAATGATATAATGAATTTATTAATCGTTGTCAAACATAACTACTTTCAATAGTATCAATATTTCTCTGTCACAGAGATCGTTTAAACCCTTTCTTTTTGAACAATTATCATCTCTCTCGGTTGACCAACGTCTAAAGCTTGTGTGGCCGCCATGTTTAAGAACGCTAAGAGTGGTCTTACCCAGTCGTAGCTTTAAGCACAAATTTTACGACATCTTAGCTGCAATTTCTTTGATAAAACGGTTCGCAGTACTTACGATAAGCCTTCGACAAAATCCTATGAATCTTACGTAAGATCACGCTAAGATTTGTTGATAAAACGGATTCTAGGCACTTCAGTCCCATGTGCAGGATTGACCATCTGGCAGAGTGTTTTAGTGACCACATTGCATTGGTTAGTAGTGGTCATTACTGGTCATATTGGATATGCATGAACTGACTCATTGAATCTCGTTCTGGGAAAAATGGGGCTAATCAGGGACAACACTATCTGCTTTATGGAATTTTTTGTTTAAAGGAAGTCTCTTCTAAACAAAAATTCAGTCTTGGCGAAAAGTGTTGTCCCTGATAACCCTGTGCTAATTTCCAATTCAGCTAAAAAAAAAAAGAAGACCTCCTTTAATAAAAAATTCCATGAAAGCGGAAAGCAGACTGCACATGCTTATCTGGCATGACTTTTTAAGCACATGCATTTAACCCCTTTTTCCCAGCAAGAAGACTGCACATGCTTATCTGGCATGACACTTTAAGCACAAAAAAAGTCATGCATTTAAACCCTTTTTCCCAGAAAGCAGACTGCATATGCTTATCTGGCAAGACACTTTAAGCACATGCATTGAACCCCTTTTTCCCAGCACAAGGCTCATTTCTATTCCCCATAATCCTTCATGGGTCATGACCTCTGACAATCCTCAGGGGTGGGATCATGGGCATTATGGGAGGATGAAAACAAGTCCAAATGTTATCCCTGTTTGGAAGGGTGCCCATCAAAACAAACCAAAACAGAGATATATAGGATATTATAGGAGAATAATTACTGACCGGGCACTTTAGTCCCATGTGCAGGATTGACGTCTCCCAGAGTGTTTTAGTGACCACAGTGGCTTCATTGGTCAAAGTGGTCTGAATAAGTCATTACTGGTCATATTGGATATGCATCAACTGACTCATCAAACCTTGTTTTGGGAAAACTGTGCTTATTGCATGTGTTTAAAGTATTGTCCCAGTTTGCACAGGCTTATCAGGGATGACACTTTTCACGTTCATGTTTTTTTTTAAAGAAGGTCTTGTCTTGAAGAAAATCCAGTTGAAGCAGAAAGCGTTGTCCCTGATTAGTCTGTGCAGACACACATGCATAAAGCCCAGTTTTCTAAGAAAGAGGATTAATTGGTCAAAGCGTTTTGTTTTCCCTTGTTTTAGGAATATGGAAATAATCATTATTATATTATATTGCTTGTCTTACATTTATCTTTGTATTACACGCATACAATTGTCATACAAAGATTGTTTTCGTGGACTCAAATTATTCTATGGGAATCGTGCGAATCCTTTAGAAGTAAAAGGAGATCTTAAAAGACCATGTGATCTGGGAATGTGACATTTGACCTGGGCATGTGACATCTGACCTGGGTATGCAACATCTGACCTGGGCATGCGATCTGACCTGGGAATGTGACATCTGACCTGGGCATGTGACATCTGACCTGGGCATGTGCTATCTGACCTGGGCATGTGGCATCTGACCTGGGCATGCAACATCTGACCTGNGCACTAAATTTAGATTCACATTGTACATGTATTATATATATGCTGGCTTATTTGACTTCCATTTATTTAAGCTTTCAGATTTAAATATCTGGCTTATTTCGCATTTTTCGACACATGTTCTTCTTAACTTTTATTTTAATTTATATTGAAATATATGTATACTAATTTTTAACACATTTAAAAAAAACACATAAATATTTGACAAAATCGTACAGTCCCGCTTTAAAGCATTCATATTCAAGATAAACACCTTTTTTATCATTTATATATAAAAATATATTAAACCGGTACGTACTCATTTAAAGGGAGACTGTACGATTTGCATATGTGTTAAATTGTAATATATTGATAAAAATATGTTACAATAACACAAAATAGGCAAGAAAAATTATACATTGAAAACGAATTTCATAAAATGCAGCAAAGACAAGTTAGCGCTGGTTAAAGCCGATGCCGACACTTTTACTCGTATTTGCTTGGAAACAAAATTGTGTCTTTGTGTCGTATGAACGAATCTGCACTGAAACTAAATTTAGATTCATATTGTACATGCATGATATACATGCTGGCGAATTCGGCTGGAACCCATTTTCGATTTCAGATTTAAATATCTGGCTTAGTTCGCATTTTTCGACACATGTTCTTCTTAACTTTTTTTTTAATTTATATTGAAATATATGTATAATATTTTTTAACACATTTAATATACATTCATAAATATTTGACGAAATCGTACAGTCTCACTTTAAAGTCCCTTTTATAGGGGTTAATACGCACAACACAAAACGAACACCTATAGTAAGTTTTACACCTATACGGTGTTGTTTCAAGTTTTTTATTAGAACATCGGCAAAACGCCTTTGACCATTTACAAACAAGTAAACAAAATATAGTCAAAGTGCATTAGTACATTACAAAAACAATCGTGTTAATAAACATAAACTACAATGAAACATGTTCAAACATCATGTACAAACGTGTATGTATTGAAAACAACTAGAAGTTAACAAACAGTACATATACAATATTTTAAGGGTTTCATACAATATTTATTGAGAAGCAGCAATACTTCTTATTTTTCCTCACAGAGTTTCATGGCATCAGTTAGGAATCTGGCAATATTGGTAATGACTTGAGTATTTTGACAAGATAGTATGTTTTTAAATTTCGCTTAAGTTGGCCAGTGTATTTCGGTCAAGTGCTTATACGACATCACACTATGCTAACGATACTGTTTCGTGCATTTGTAATAAACATCACAATATCACGAACACTAACACTGAATGTCACAGGACACGTCGTATATCAGTGTAAACGAGTAAATAGCACGTCATACTGTTCCTATAAAACCTTGTGATTGGATATAACAAGTATCTATATCAGATTAAGGAGTTTAATTTGTCAAGTAAACTGTTCTGTGTGAAATTAAAAAATGTGGGAGATTTCAGAAACAAAGTAAAATAAATGACAACAAAGTCGGCTATTCACAGGTAATAACGTTTGAGTCACAAACATATCCAGTAGTATGCATGAACATTAGGAATCTATATTATCTCTGGTGTACCACACAAAACAAGTTAAGCTTTCTATTTCTGGCCTTAGATAAATCACACAAGAAAGCTCACCATATTAATTTTAAGACCGTGAATAGTGCATATTTGCTGTAAATAACTTGTATACCGAACTTGTCTGGACCTTGACTTGCGATACTGGGTATTGTTATTGTGCAGTGACTACAATAGAATATGATCAAATAGTCGTGTTGAACATTTGTATTGCCTTGCATGATATGTAATAAACAAATATTAAATAATGCTTTTGCTAAAGATGCAACAGACGGTACAGACATATGACGTNAATGTACGACTCGGGCAACTCGGACATTTGATTTCGCCACCCCTGGTGACATGTATTTTAACATCATGAGGTCATTTTTCTAGCTAAATTCACCAGTTAAAGTCATTTTTGTCCCCTACCAGTTTCACGTCAGTTTGTCACACTTTTCTGAATCCTGTGATAACTTTAAAAGTTCTTCATATTTTTTCATGAAACTTAAAACATGGACAGATGGCGATATGGAAATTATGCACATCATTTCATTTAGTTCCTACGTCAAGAATTCTGGTTGCTATGGCAACAAATAGACTAGTAATATTGCTGAAAATAGTGGAGTTTCACCGGTAGGGGACCATATTGCTTGGCAATAGTCTTGTTAAGCATAATATAAAAAGATAATGTTTTCGATTTGGTGGAATATGGATTTTAATTCGCGCGTGATCAAAGAATCAAAAACATGTCAATAGAGGTGAATTGGTGCATAATAAGGTCATAGAAAGCGTTCATTTGGGCCCAATTATAAATTCATTTAAAAAAGTGCATACATAGAGAATTTAATATAATTGTTGGTGACTTCTGATAACATGTAAATACAGACATGTCTGATATGGCGTAGGAAAAGGCAAGGCTTGCCGAGGCTACCACATTATTGTTTTATCCAATGTACTTTAAATAATTAGACAAAACAACCTTAAACTAACATAAAGGTGGAGTGATCATTATCCAATAGTACATTGGATTAAAAGTACTTAAAGCATTAAACAAGACAACCTTGAACTAACAGAATGGTGGAGTGATCATTATCGAATAGTACATTGGATTTAAAGTACTTAAAGCATTAAACAAAACAACCTTGAACTAACAGAAATGTGGAGTGATCAGTGTTTGTCTTTTGTTATGTTGTAAAATATCAGAAATGTCTCTTTTCAATTGTTAAAAAAAGGGGAATAATTGAACAAATTCAGATGTTATTTTTGTCAGTTTAATTATATTCTTTAAAACATTCTCTGACTTTTCTTCCATAAACAAAGAAGTAAATCATCTATTGGTTATTCTGCATTCATAATGTTTGTTGATTGGTTTTCAGATTATACTGTGTTGCTTTGAACAAACATAGTTGTTTAACAACAACTTTTTACCTTCAATCTAGTTAAATGCAAATATCAAAATTCTATTTCTCTTTCATTTGGGTAGTTGAAATGTCATAAATGTCTCAGTTTTAACTGTTAAGCGGTCTATTTTCTGCTCTGGGAAAACAGAGCTTAATGCATGTGGGTAAAGACATTTCTGCCTAGACTGGATATTTGTTTAGAATAGACTTCCTTACAACAACAAAACCCATAAAAGCGGAAAGTGTCGTCCCAGATTACACGGCGCGAAATGCACAGGCTAATCTGGGATGATTCTTAAAGCACATGCATTAAAAATGGCTTTCTCTGATCAAGGCTAAAATTCTGACTTTTCCTTAGTCCCTCCAGTGTCTTTTGAATAATTTATAAAACTTTCTCATGGCATTTTAAATACATGGTGAGGCTAGCTGTCTGACATTGTGCAAGTAACACCAATGTGGAAATGTTAAATTCTACATGAGGCTGTCGATGCCATCTTGTATTTATTATTAGTCATAAGAGTTTAATGATAATAAACTAAAGCTCTTGAAATTATTTTATAATATTTTGTCACGTTATTATAATCTTGTTTAATTGTGCACGGCTAAAAACTCAGAAAGGGAATAAAAGACTTTAAACATTGGAAATTAGTCCTTTATTGCCCCAGACAATGTTTGCAGCTAACTTTGCCAATGGATTGTATCCACAATGCACATTTAATGTATATATGGTGCTTCTTTAATGTATCCATGCTGCTCCTTTAATGTATCTATGGCCCTCCATTAATATATCTATGGCGCTCCATTAATATATATATGGCGCTCCTTTAATCTATCTATGGAGCTCCTTTAATATATCTATGAGGCTCTATTAATATATCTATGGCGCTCCTTTAATATAACTATGGCGCTCCTTTAATATATCTATGACGCTCCTTTAATATATCTATGGCGCTCCTTTAATATATCTGTGGTGTTTCTTTAATGTATCTAGCGTGTTCCTTTAATTTATCCATGGTGCTCCTTTAATATATTTATGATGTTCCCTTAATGTATCTATGGTGCTCCTTTATTATATCTATGGTGCTCCTTTTTTATATCTTTGGTGTTCCTTTAATATATCTTTGTTACTCCTTTAATTTCTTTATGTTGTTCCATAAATGTATCTATGGTGTTCCTGTAATGTATCTATGGTGCTCCTTTAATATATCTGTGGCGCGCCTTTAATGTATTAAAAGTGATCCTTTATTATGTCTATGTTGCTCCTTTAATTTATCTACGGTGCTCCTTTAATTTATCTATGGTGCTCCTTTAATGTATCTATGGTGTTCCTTTAATTTATCATGGTGCTCCTTGAATGTATATAAAGAGCTCCTTTTATATATCTGTGGTGCCCTTTTAATACATCTATGGCAAATCTTTAATGTATAGTGATCCTTTATCATATCTGCGGTGCTTCTTTGATATATCTACGACCCTCCTTTAATGTATTTATGGTGCTCCTTTTATTGTGTCGCCTGACTATGGTAAGGGGACATATAGGTGTTACTTCGTCCGCGGCGGATTCGTCCGCGGCGTCACACTTTTCGAAAAAGGCTCATTACTTCTGTGTCCCTTCAGACATTTCTTTCATAATTGGTAGGCATGTGTATCTGGACAATACCTTTCCATGCGCATACAATTTTTGACCCCTGTGACCTTGACCTTTAACTTGAGGTCAGCGTTCAGGTTTCGAAATCTGTTAATAATGTTGCTACTTCCATACATTTTGTTGCGGTGCTTCAATAAACATAACTAGTCCCAGGGTGAATGAGCCAGGAGGTAATCTGAGGAAACATTATTGATAATGTCAGCAGGAGGATATTACTGCTAATTGATCCCTGGCGCAGAGGTAGTAACTCCATAATTATCCCCACACTTTTTGAAAAAAGGTGGGGATATTGTGGTGATCTCCGCCGTCCGTCTGTCCGTCCGTCTGTCCGTCCGTCCTGGCCAATATCTCCTCCTACACTATTAGCACTAGAAACTTGAAACTTACACACATGGTAGCTATGAGCATATGTACGACCCTGCACTATTTGGAATTTTGATCTGACCCCTGGGTCAAAAGTTATAGGGGTTGGGGTGGGGCCGCGTCAGAAATTATCACTCATTTTTTTAAGGTTATTTTACATTTACTTCTTTATTTCTACACCGATTCACTTCAAATTGATACTGGACCTCTCTTATGACAATACGGTCAATCTCAACCATGCATGGCCCCATTCCCAACCCTGGGGCGCCCCGCCCACATAGGCCACACCCACCAAAAATTTCCATTTACTATAATTTTTTCATTTCTACACGGATTCACTTCAAATTGATACTGAACTTCTCTTATGACATTAGGGTCAATCTCAACTATGCATGGCCCCATTACCAACCCTGGGG
>VMBQ01010543.1:0-26412 GCA_007657795.1 Dreissena rostriformis | reverse complement strand
CCGGCAGGTGACCCCTATTGATTCTCAGGTCACTAGGTCAAAGGTCAAGGTCACGGTGACTCAACACAGTCAAATGGTTTCCGGACACCACCACCACCACCACCACCACCAACGTATCCACACAATTGCTGCCACTACAACTGACAGCCCATATGGGGGGCATGCATGTTTTACAAACAGCCCTTGTTCTTAACCCTTTATCCCTCAGATGCATATTTTGACCCGTTTGTATTCCATTAAAAAATCAAATTAAATTGTTTACTAGACTTAAGTTTTAAAGCATTCAATTCCAACCCTTAGATACTGATGAGCATCAAACAGCATAAAACCTGACCAGCCTGCGAGTTATGCTCGTTGCATATAGCCATTTTCACTTTGCTTCTGAGTGGGAAAAGGGTTAAAATTCATCAATGGTAGACAAATATAGAATTTAATACTTTTAACTTATAAATATCTAGCTTTTATTTATGGCTGACATCAACAAGATGCTGAGTTCAATAAACTCATAAGCTTTGTCAGAATTGATTCATTGGTCCATTTTAATAAGTCCAAGTCCAAAATATGGTCAATGATGAGGTCAAAATGAGGTCAGGTGATGTGGGTGTGTTGATAGTCTTATTTATAAGACATTGCCAAGAATTTAGAGATACTTTTTATACAGGCTAAATTCTTTGGAACGTCTTATCGGCAAACGACAAGTTACGTGGTGGATACCAAAAAGTTTAAATTTTCATCAATATGCTTAAAATTGCAAAATAACATTACCAACTCATAAAGTTTTAGTTTAGAAGTCCATTTTTACCTCAAATATCATGGAATTGAAGTTAAAAGGCATAATTTGTTTCAGTTAAACTTCTGCTTAAATCGCAATACAATCACTGACCTCTCGCCATGTTATGAAATATTTAAATATCAACCAATCAGAAGAAGGCATTACGGTGTAATAGGCTGCGTTATCGATTAAAATCTACCTGCGGTTTACAGCGGGCACAGCGATAGAAATGGAAAATGTGAATAGTGTGTTGATTTAAATTNGTGCAGTCTGCACAGGCTAATCAGGGACAACAATTTCCGCTTTTATGGAATTTTTCGTTAAAGTGATGTCTCTTCTTAGCGAAAATCCAGTATAGGCGGAAAGTGTCGTCCCGGATTAGCCTGTGCAGACTGCACAGGCTAATCTGGGATGACACTTTACGCACATGCATTTTGTCCAGTTTTCTCAGAACGCAACTCAAATTACTTAAGAGTAAAAAATCTGCATAGGTCATTGAGATATTTGCTTTAGCAAAATCAAGTTAAATATTGCTTTCTTTAATGGCTATAGAGTATGTTGTCAACACTCTGTTTATATAAATACAGCTTCTATACACTGTCTTCATATGACATCACTTACTTTTGGTATAAGCGTAAAGCGTGTTCTAGGAAAGTTAGAGATCTTTCATATTCCTCAACCGCATGTAAAATCAGTCCAATGTTGCTCTGAAATGGAAGTTGACACGTTTTAGTAAAAATTGATATTTCAGCTCACTAAGTAGCATAACGCTTATGTTTTGTTAATGCCACTTTGTTTGATGAGACACTGTTCTCAGAAAGTATACTTACATTTCACCATAATTGTGTCACACAAATATTTATTTTTTAATGCAAAAATGTTAGATCTAAATACACATAATTTATGTTTTCCTTATTTCTACAGATTTTATCAGAATTCATTACCAAGTATTTCTAGCTATTTAATTCTGAAATGGTTCTTCAGAAAAACTTAAGTATAATAATATTGTGTTCCAAGAAAACAACAATGCGCAAGAACTTGTCAAGAGGGAAATAACAGAGCCAGGGAAAATGGGGCTTAATGCATGTGCAGAAAGTGACATCCCAGATTAGTCTGTGCATACTGCACAGGCTAATCAGAGACAACACTTTCTGCCTTGACTGGATTTTTGTTTAGAAGAGACTTCCTTTACACGAAAAATTCCATAAAAGTGGGAAGTGTCAGTGGAGACTGCACAGGCTAATCTGGGACGACAATTTCCCACAGCGAGGCTCAAATATAAAACTTAGAGAGTGATTAACCCTTTGAGCGCTGGAACCGGATTTTGAAGGCCTTTGCAAACAATTTGGATCCAGATGAGACGCCACAGAACGTGGCGTCTCATCAGGATCCAAACTGTTTGCTATTCTGATAGTATTCTTTGAAAAAAAATCAAAGAAAATGCTAATTTTAGAAATTTAGCAGACAACATTTAAGCAGACGACAAATTTCCCAGCATGCAAAGGGTTTAGACAGTGGTCTACTAACAGACTGACAAAAGACAAAGGCAAGGTTTCCTTACATCAATCAGGCCAATCTCTGGATGATTTTCCCCGTGACAGACGAGTGCGAGGAATCTGGCTCGGTACATCAGACGCAAGGCACTGGACACTTGGTTGTTGGCAAAACAATACATCGCTAGGTGAGTCTGGAAAAAATGGATATTAAAAACCCCTATAAAACAGTGTTTCTTGTTCAGTGCTTTCTGTACTATACTATAAGTAGATGGCATACATATTCTGAATTAATTCTGTGAACTTATTTCTTGATCCATATTTTTTGTCATTGTATCTATTTTATATTATTTTCAATTGATGGTCAATTATTAAATTGTGTTGTGAAAGAAAAACAAGATGATTATAAGGGACCATTTAGATTGGGAAAAATCGCATTGTTCTGAATAAAATAGGGAAATCAGTGTTGTTGTTTTTTTGCTAACAAATCCCTTTAAACTGAGTATAAAAGTTTTTTCAATATTATATTTACTAAGGTTTAACTTATAAAGCTGGATGGGAGATGAACTAAGTGTTGAGATTTATTTCATTTTTTTTTTGTTGAAACCTTGAATTGAGACATGTTAGGTCACATTTGGAAAAAATATGTTCTTCTTTCCATTGGGAATGGGGCTGTATAAGGGCACAGAATTCGAAAAAAAAACAAAAAAACAACACTGGTTATGGTGTTTTCACAACTTACATATTCAGTGATGGTGTTAGGATGGTCCACGCCCAGCACGCGTTCACTCATCAGCACGGCCCGCTGCTGGTAGCTCATCGCCTCGCCGTAGTCGCCCATGATGTAGTTGAGCCGCGCGAGTAGGCGCAGGCATGCCGCGATCTCCGGATGCATCGCGCCGTACACGTTGTTGAGGAGGTTGAGTGCCTCCAGAATGAGGTCATAGCCTTCCTTGATGAGACCCTGCTGTATCTTGGACTGGCCGCTAGTGAAGAAGTGGTACGCGTCCGAGGCCTGAAATGGATCAAATGGAAACAAATGGATAACATGATTATGTACATATTGTGTAGAAAGCAGTGGTAAAATCCCATATACATTTATTAAGTAGTCTGCTTCTAAAGCCTGCAATGTGTTATGTGATTAAGTGAGATTTGTGGGAAGACTGGGCTTAACACATGTGCCTAAAGAGTCGTCTGTATTAGCCTGTGCAGTTGGCACAGGATAAATAGGGATAAAACCTTCCATTTTAATAAGATTTTCTCTAAGAAGCGACTTCCTTAAAATGACGAAATCCATAAAAGCGGAAAGTCTTCTTTAATTAGCCTGAGTGGACTGCACAGTCTAATCTGGGACGACACTAGAAGCACATGCATTAAGCCCAGTTTTCCCAGAACAAGGCTCATGTACACATTGTAGACGGCAGTGGTGAAATCAACACATTAACCATGGCTTTGCCATGTTGAATGTGAACAATTAAATATAATCTAATTTAGAAACCAATTAAGTTATAATAATTTAACATTCTGAGTCATTCAAAACATAAGCGATACAGAAAGAAATCAATACTGAGATGTATTAAGTAAGTTCCCATCATTTATTACAATAAAACAGTTAAATTTGGGGAAAAATTCAGTGTGAATATATTATACCTCATACCACAAACACCATCAAAAATTGTAATAACAAAACTATTGCCAAGCAATATGGTCCCCTACCAGTGAAACTCCACAATTTTCAGAAATATTTATAGATTATTTGTTGCCATAGCAACCAGAATTCTTGACAGAGGAACAAAATGAAATGACGTGCATAGAGTCCATATTGCCATCTATCAATTTTTTCAAGTTTCATGAAAAAATATGAAGAACTTTTATCGCAGCATCCAGAAAAGTGTGACCAACTGACAGACAGACTGACACACAGAGCGCAAACCATAAGTCTCCTCCGGTGAAACCGGTAGGGGACAACAAAATATTTAATTGTACTAATTTATGAACTCTGACCTACACATACCCTTGGCTGAATGTGTTTGACAATCGGGAAGACATTCACAATGTCGTCATCAGCGAATACAGTTTTATTTCGGCACTCCAGGTTGTAGTCTTTCAGCAGTATTTGAATGCCAACACGCTGACAGAAGGAACGTAACAAAGAAACTCGCTGGACTCCGTACTTCTCGACAGCAGAATCAATGGAGTCACTGTAATCGTTATAGTTGAATTATTTATTAAAAGCTAATAGCTGAAAAATAACTATATTCACTTAAAAATAAGTACATATATACACAAGAAGATGAACAATCGCACAAAGCAAACATTTTCTGTGTAAATATATCCTTGTATTGTTCCTTTTTGAAACAATACTGTTTCATCTTGATGATTTTAACAGTTTATACGTAACCAAGTTCTCAGTTACACATATTTTTATCCCATCATCAGACATGCATTGTCGAAATAAACCACTGTGGAATATATTTTCGTTTATTTTCAACACTGTTGAAATATAGCTGTCACGCGCGACGGACTACTTTTTTGGATTTATACATGAAATGAATGTTTACTTTTCAAATCAATATACTGTATATAAATTAAAGCCAAATTTCCACTTAAATTTATCTCAAAACCAGCATTCTGTACTTTATTTTTCATTCAATTAATTGCGCAATTTATGACGTATCTCGTGTGACGTAATTTCTGTGACGAAACACACCAGTTTAATTCTGACTGACGTAGCGTGTGACAAAGTGGTAAGTTTATCGAGTTCATAAACACATTTGAAAATAGACTAGTGATAGGATGGCATAAGGGTCTTTATTTAACTATGCTAAAATAATTATTAAAGACCCTAAATGCGAAATCGTTAATTATTGTGTTAATGGATTATTTATTGATTTTAAAGGATAATTAAAGGTAAGATACTAGATTTGAATCGAGACATATAGCCATATTTTGTCTTGTTACTCTGCTTTTGCGTAGATTTCTTATGGACTACTTCGAATGGCGTAAACGGGAAAGATCACACACAATTTTAATATTACTACGCAAGGTTTGATTCAGTTAATTTAATCTGATTTTGATTTTTGATTGCATAAAAACAAATTAAATATATAAAAAAATGTAGGATAAATAGAATATAGGTGGGATAAATCGAATACTAGGTTGGTGCAGAAAAAAGGGAAGTTCCTTTTGCTCGGCCCGAAAATCTGAACCACTCGCCAAGGCTCGTGGTTCAGATTTTCTAAGCCTCGCAAAATAAACTTCTCTTTATTGGGCACCGACCTAGTATTCTCTATATGCTGCACTTTAAATGTGAGTATATTTACATCAATAATCTGAATACCCAGCAAACTAACACAATAAATGATGAATTCACTATAATTTGACACAAAGAAGCGTATCAGTACTATTTAAGCCTTATTTTGGGGAAACTGGGATTAATGCATGTGCGTAAAGTGTCGTCCCAGATTAGCCTGTGCAGTCCGCACAGGCTGATCAGGGATGACACTTTCCGCTTTTACTGATTTTTTTGTTGAAAAAAAATCTCTTCTTCATGAAAATCAAGTTTAAGCGGAAAGTGTCGTCCCTGATTAGCCTGTGCAGACTGCACAGGCTAATCTGGGACGACACTTTACGCACATGCATTAATCCCAGATTTCACAGAACGAGGCTCATTTATTTTCCCGTACCATTCCAGTGTGTAGTGATAGTAGTCATCCACTTCATCGACTATCTTCTTCCACAGGGACCTCGGGGTCTCACTCACCCAGTCAACATTATCTGAAACACATAACAACTTAAAATGACCGCGTTTGAACATTCTGAAGATATTTATTATGATTTGAACATAAGTGTTACACTGATATGGTAATTGTGGGTGTGGGTGTCTTAAATACAATGGGGCATGTCTGTGTTGAGATTACAAAAGATATCCTTTCCCTGCAGGTTGAATCTGATATCTTTTTTAATATATGGGCGTAAGCATCAGCAGAAAGTGCTAATAAGGAATGATGCTTTATGCACATGCATTAAGCCAGGTTTTCCCACAGCACGGCTCAATTAAAATTAGAACTTTTTAACGCACTTGACCTACATGTTGAGTTAGAAACAATACATTTTATGAATTTGAATGAATTGCTTTATAACACCTTTAATATAAAGACACAGATAAAATGCGTTTCATTATTTATAAAATAAAAATGTGTAATAAAGGTATGGCTGATGTAAGATCTTAAGTGTATATAACAGTCAGGCATCAACTAAGCCACAGTACCTACCTACGCTTACAGCAATCCCTTGCTTATTCTTCCTCTTCTTCTTCTTCGAAGACTTCCCATGTAGCTTGAAAAGAAAGGAGTTATGCCATATGGTATAATTTTAATGCTATAAGTTGAACAAATATCTGAGCCAGTTTTAATTATAGATGATCAGCCTAAAATCAAGTAACGGAGCATCAACTTAAACCTAATACTTTTTACTTGTTTAATTACACAATTACAGAATTTGATGTCGGATAATTTTACTTGATTTCAGCATTGAAACTTAATAACCCTTAAGTANAACACAATAAATGATGAATTCACTATAATTTGACACAAAGAAGCGTATCAGTACTATTTAAGCCTTATTTTGGGGAAACTGGGATTAATGCATGTGCGTAAAGTGTCGTCCCAGATTAGCCTGTGCAGTCCGCACAGGCTGATCAGGGATGACACTTTCCGCTTTTACTGATTTTTTTGTTGAAAAAAAATCTCTTCTTCATGAAAATCAAGTTTAAGCGGAAAGTGTCGTCCCTGATTAGCCTGTGCAGACTGCACAGGCTAATCTGGGACGACACTTTACGCACATGCATTAATCCCAGATTTCACAGAACGAGGCTCATTTATTTTCCCGTACCATTCCAGTGTGTAGTGATAGTAGTCATCCACTTCATCGACTATCTTCTTCCACAGGGACCTCGGGGTCTCACTCACCCAGTCAACATTATCTGAAACACATAACAACTTAAAATGACCGCGTTTGAACATTCTGAAGATATTTATTATGATTTGAACATAAGTGTTACACTGATATGGTAATTGTGGGTGTGGGTGTCTTAAATACAATGGGGCATGTCTGTGTTGAGATTACAAAAGATATCCTTTCCCTGCAGGGTGAATCTGATATCTTTTTTAATATATGGGCGTAAGCATCAGCAGAAAGTGCTAATAAGGAATGATGCTTTATGCACATGCATTAAGCCAGGTTTTCCCACAGCACGGCTCAATTAAAATTAGAACTTTTTAACGCACTTGACCTACATGTTGAGTTAGAAACAATACATTTTATGAATTTGAATGAATTGCTTTATAACACCTTTAATATAAAGACACAGATAAAATGCGTTTCATTATTTATAAAATAAAAATGTGTAATAAAGGTATGGCTGATGTAAGATCTTAAGTGTATATAACAGTCAGGCATCAACTAAGCCACAGTACCTACCTACGCTTACAGCAATCCCTTGCTTATTCTTCCTCTTCTTCTTCTTCGAAGACTTCCCATGTAGCTTGAAAAGAAAGGAGTTATGCCATATGGTATAATTTAAATGCTATAAGTTGAACAAATATCTGAGCCAGTTTTAATAATAGAAGATCAGCCTAAAATAAAGTAACGGAGCATCAACTTAAACCTAATACTTTTTACTTGTTTAATTACACAATTACAGAATTTGATGTCGGATAATTTTACTTGATTTCAGCATTGAAACTTAATAACCCTTAAGTATTCATGCAAAAATGACAGTGTCAGGAGTATGTTTACAACATTCTGGAAGATATGTCATATTAATGGTAGTCCTAGATTTCAGAGAACTTTTGGCATCATCTCTATTCAGTGAGTTCAGGTCTCATCATAAAAGTATTTATCTGAGATCACAAGATGTTATATATAACATTGAAATCCTACTCAGGTAGGTTGAAAGGATCTACTGTTTATCTTAGCACAACTTATTTTTAGTACCTTAAAAGCAATCAGAGGAACAAAATAACAAAGTGTTTTTTTATTAAAAGTTTAACAAAAAAATTGGTATTTATAATAATTCAAATATTATATCATAACTGATCAATGTGAAGCCATTTTTTTCTTTAAATGAAAGAGGCAATATTTGCTTTTGTACAATGATTAAAGCTTTGGGTGGACTTTGTTCGCAGAGATCACAAATAATGTACAATGGTAATTTAAGATGTTTGAAGAGAAACAGTTAAAAGACTAAACTGTGTGAGGCTCTTTGCAATAGATTGGAACTACAGATCAGCATTCTTTGACTCACAATTTACATTAACTCTGCCATTGGCCTTATTCACATTTATTCTCCCATTGGCCTCATTCACATGTATTCTCCCATAGGCCTCATTCACATTTATTCACCATTGGCTTTATTCACATTTATTCTCCAATTGGCCTTATTCACATTTATTTTCCCATTGGCCTTATTCACATTTATTCTCCCATTGGCCTTATTCACATTTATTCTCCCATTGGCCTTATTCACATTTATTCACCCATTGGCCTCATTCACATTTATTTTACCATTTGGCCTCATTCAAATTCATTCTCCAAGTCCCCTTGAAANCGACACTTGGTTTCATGTTTCACTTGTTTTCAATCCTACTGTGCGAAGTCATAAAGTACTGTTTATTGGAATAAAGTGGGTGTACACTATGATAACGTTGTAATCTGTCAAATTCTTCAGTACCGTTTTCAATCGCGGGTTACGTAATAGCCAATATGGCGGCGCCCATATTATCGATTCTGGGATTGTCTATTGTCAAAGAATGGACCTGGTGACCTAATATTTGACCCCACCTGACCCAAATTAAAACATGGCCTTGATATTGTTAAGATAAATATTCTGACCAAGTTTCATGAGGAAAGAATAAAAAATGTGGCTTCGAGGGTGGTAACTATGTTTTTCTAAGATTTGAACAGGTTCCAACTTTGTGTAGATATTTTATAGATAATACATTCTGATTAAGTTTGATAAAGATATACATTTTTACCAACTTTCACCAAGACTGAGTCATAAATGTGGCCTTAAGAGTGGTAACCAGGTTTTTCTAAGTATGACTTGGTGATCTAGTTTTTGGACATACATGACCCAGATTCAATCTTCGCCTGGATATTTTCCTGAAAAACTTTCTGACAAAGTTTCATTGAGATAGAATAATAAATATGGCCTCTAGAGTGGTATTAAGATTTTTCTAAGATTTAAACTGGTGACATAGTTTGAGGATGCATGTGGCCCAGATTTGAACATTTTGACAAATTTTCAGTCAAATGGGGTAATAAATGTGGTCTCTACAGTGGTAGCAAGGTTTTTCTAAGATTTGACCTGGTGACTTAAGTTTTTAGATGCACATGACCCAGATTGAAACTTAAAGCCAAGATATTGTCAAGATAAACATTCTGACCAATTTTCATCAAGATTAGATGTAAAATGTGGCCTCTGGAGCTAAAAGTTGTTGACGCACAACACACAACACTAGACATCAGGTGACCACGGTAGCTCACCAAGAGCTAATTTTGAACTCAGTTTAGCTAACAAGGACAATTTGTATAACTCCCTAAAGTTATTACTCCAACAAATTTATTTTTGTAAACTGTAAAATAACCCTGCTAAAAAGCAAAAAACTGTAAATGCATATTATGTTCATTGCATGTCTTTGCCAATTTTTGTTAAGTTAAACCTGTCTTATTTTTTTTCAATCCCCATGATCACACCAACAAAAACGGAAATGTTGTATACACCTACCTCATCCAGAGACACTCCAGGGTTTGGGCTGGGAAACGATCCCAGGAAGCAGTTCAGGAAGTGACTGATCGCCATGGAAACATTACGGTTCTCCACCCCCTGCATATGGGTGTTGTACAGGTGTTTGGCCGCCCGCGTTATCAGCTCTGCTATACAGATCGTCTGCAAACAGTGCACCGGACTGAATATGTATCTTAAAACAACATTTTAATTCAGGCAAACGGAAATTTAAATAAATGCCAAACCATGTCATTTTCATTCCCTAAAAAATAGATGATCAATTAAATGATTTGTGTTTTCTTTTTTGACTTACACAGAAATTCAACAATCTTTCTTAATTTGTCACAAATACATATAATTTACCTCCATAGGAGATAAGTTACAAAATCAATTATCTCGGGGCGTTTTTTTAAAACCCTTTACCACTCAGATAAGCACTTTGACGCGTTTGCAGTCCCTAATACAAAAACAAATTTAATTAAAGACCTTTTGTACTTGATTCCAAGTTTTTAAGGCTTCATTTCCAACCCTAAGATACTGATGAGCAGCAACAGTATAAAACCTGAACAGCCTGCAATTTACGCACAGAATGTTCTGGTTCATGCTGGTTTCATATAGTCATTTCACCCTTCTTCTGAGTGGGAAAAGGTCAATGCCTAAGTGTAGTTTCTAACACTTATTTTTAACCATTAACCCAAAAGTTATTATTAAATCAAGCCATTAAACTACATAAATAATGTTTACTTGCTTATAAACTCTTATACATGTACCGTAACAAAAGGTGAACACATAATTGTGATAAGCCTATGATATAACAGTGGTATTGTTTCACCTATTTTCTATAATAATTACTTTCAGAAATTTAGGACACCGACTTTTGATTTTTGGAGAACATCAAAGCCACCACATAAAAGTGCCATATGTTAAATCTCCTTGTGAGTATCGGTTTAAATTAAACAAGAGATGTGTTTGTCAGAAACAAAATGCCCCCTACTGCGCCGCTTTGATTTTTTTTTTTTACCTTTGGCCTTTAAGGATAAACTTGACCTTTCACCATTCAAAATGTGCAGCTCCATGAGATACACATGCATGCCAAAATAGCACGTTGCTATCTTCAATATTGCAAAATTTATGACCAATGTTAAAGTTTTCGGACGGACGGACAGACAAATACGGACAGACTGACAGACAGTTCAACTGCTATATGCCAACCTACCGGGGGCATCAAAAAGAAAGAAGACAAATCATAAATACTCACATAAACATAGGACACAGACTTGTATTTGGAGAACGTCTCGGCTACTTTCCCCAGGTACCTCATGTTGATACCCCTCGTGTGCATGGTCTCTGTGAGGGTGGCGCCATCTATCGGTGACGACGAGTGGTCCAGACAGTCATTCACCTGACGGGTACGATATAAAACAGGCCTTTATGCATGTGCGTTAAGTGTTGTCCCAGATTAGCCAGTGCAGAACGCACAGGCTTATCAGGGACAACATATTTCGCTTTTATTGTATTTAGCGTTTAAAGGAAGCGAAAATCTAGTTTAGGTGGAAATTGGTGGTGAATTCAAATGAGCTGTGATGGGTCAGTGAACATTTGACAGAATTTGCTATTTGATAGCTTTGAGGACAAGAAGCAAACAGCTTATTCGAGCATTCAAGGTTTGGTTCATACCAGTGTAGGAATCTGATGCAACACCAGGAACTCAGCTGCATCTTTCACCACCTGCTCTTCCCTCCTCAGCATTGATGACTGCAACAATCAAACACACAACTATTATTTGTATACAAATAAATAATACAACTTTATTACGTGCATGGCCATAAAATAAATATATGCTTCAGAGTTTTTTTGTTTTTTTTTATATATAAAAAAGTAATGTAGCATTTATACAAGAATTTATCTCACTGACATTTTTTAAAGAAGTAATTAAAAGCATAATATAAATACAAATACTTCAAAATTTAATAACTCGGTTAATTACAGTATCATTCTAATTAACAAGATTAAATTTAATGCACGTTGATAAGCAAATACTGGTCAGTAAATTTCAAATTGTATCACCTTCCAGCGCATAGAACTGCTAGTACCTGTATTCGACAAACACAATAGTTAAACTAATTAACAGGCCTGCACTTCACAATACTGATATATATTAATTGGTTCAATCCCCATTCCCTGAACTCCCCTAACTCTGTTACCTACCTCAGGGTCTGCATGTTTCACATGGGACTGGTATACGTCTGGGTTGAAGGTCACGTTGAACTCAGTGTCACTGAGAGATCCCACTGCCATGGCTGCCTTCTTCACGATGTCTCGACTGCTCTCTTCAACTGAAGCAGACACATCATGAAGATGATGTTGCTTTTAAATACTTGTATGGAAACAAAAATTTACAGTGTTCATAGTGGGTGTAGGTATGTTTAAATAATTGGAGGATAAATACCAATGTAGTATGTTTAAATACCTGTTTATATAGTTGTTAATGTGTGGTATCATCTTAAATATGCATTTTCATCAAAACTAAATATTACAATCTTAAATATGCAAGTCTTAATGAATAATAACCAAGTCAAGAGCTGTATTCCAATTCTTAACCCTTTGAGCGCTGGAACCGGATTTTGAAGGCCTTTGCAAACAGTTTGGATCCNCAAAAAAAATCATTTTTTTTTTTTTTTTTTTTTATAAAAAAAAGTAATGTAGCATTTATACAAGAATTTATCTCACTGACATTTTTTAAAGAAGTAATTTAAAGCATAATATAAATACAAATACTTCAAAATTTAATAACTCAGTTCATTACAGTATCATTCTAATTAACAAGATTAAATTTAATGCACGTTGATAAGCAAATACTGGTCGGTAAATTTCAAATTGTATCACCTTCCAGCTCATAGTACTGCTAGTACCTGTATTCGACAAACACAATAGTTAAACTTATTAACAGGCCTGCACTTCACAATACTGATATATTTATTGGTTCTATCCCCATTCGCTGAACTCCCCTAACTCTGTTACCTACCTCAGGGTCTGCATGTTTCACGTGGGACTGGTATACGTCTGGGTTGAAGGTCACGTTGAACTCGGTGTCACTGAGAGATCCCACTGCGATGGCTGCCTTCTTCACGATGTCTCGACTGCTCTCTTCAACTGCAGCAGACACATCATGCAAATGATGTTGCTTTTAAATACTTGTATGGAAACACAAATTTACAGTGTTCATAGTGGGTGTAGGTATGTTTAAATAACTGGTGGATAAATACCAATGTAGTATGTTTAAATACCTGTTTATATAGTTGTTAATGTGTGGTATCATATTAAATATGTATTTTCATCAAAACTAAACATTACAATCTTAAATATGCAAGTCTTAATGAATAATTACCAAGTAAAGAGCTGTAAAATTTCTAAAATTTGAGCCTTGTTCTGTGAAATTTTGTCAAAATGCATGTGCGTGAAGAGTTTGGTCCCACATTTGCCTGTGCAGTCCGTACAGGCTAATCTGGGACAACACTTTCCACCTACACTGGATTTTTGTTTAGAATAGACCTCATTTAAAAGAAAAATTCCATACAAGCGGAAAGTGTTGTCCCTGATTAACCTATATACGAACTGCACAGGCTAATTTGGTATGATACTTAACACACATGCTTTAAGCCAAGTTTTCCCCCAACCCGGCCATTTAAATACAACGACCATTTCATAATCACCACGAGCCCAACTTACTGGTCTGGTTCTCAGTTCCAGTAAGAGCCTCCACAATCTTCTTGGCCTCATCCGTCTCCAGGGAGTCTTTACCATCCTTGTCCTCACCTGGGACTACTTTTTTCACGTCAGATATGTCCTGAAATGTCGAGAACTCTTAGTCATTGGCACAAAAATGCTAGTCTATAGCATTAATTTGATTGTGAAGTGTTTAGTTTCTTAATTAAGCACCAAAAGTTCTTTTCAATATTTTTTTTGAAAATACTAATGAAAAGATAATCGGTGTTTACACTTTCTGCCTTAATTGGATTTTCGCTTAAAAGACTTCCTTTAAACGAAAATCACAATAAAAACGAAAATGGTCTTTCATGATTAGCCTGTGCCGACTGCACAGGTTTTTCTGAGACAACACTTTACACACATGCAGTGAGTGTGGTTTTCTCAGAGAGAGGCTCAAATCTATTAACCCTTTGCATGCTGGGAAATTTGACGTCTGCTAAAATGTTGTCTGCTTAATTTTTAAAATAAGCATTTTCTTAGATTTTTTTCAAAGAATACTATCAGAATAGCAAACAGTTTGGATCCTGATGAGACGCCACGTTCTGTGGCGTCTCATCTGGATCCAAACTGTTTGCAAAGGCCTTCAAAATCCGGTTCCAGCGCTCAAAGGGTTAATATACACAATATAACTCTAAAGCAATTGTTCTTGGTTCTTATTCCATCCTTTACTCTTGCATGTAAAAATGGGTTCACTGGACCAAGGTTTCCCCTTTGCTCGTAGGTCATACCTTCCAGTTTTTGGAATCCAGCCGGTCTTTCTCCTGCGCTGACTTCTTGTTCATTTGTAGCTGTTGGAAGTGATAGGCTGCAGTTCGCACAAACACGACATAGCGATTCCTGTAATAAACAGACTGAATTGTATGTATCTTAAACAACATTTTACTACAGACAAAGAGAAATTCAAATTAATGTGAAACAATGTAATATTCATGCCCTAAAACCATAAGTGATCTACATGTATTTAATGATTTCAATTTTTATCTTTATTAACACAAAAATCCAGCAATCTAACTTAAGAAGTCACAAAAATATAAAAATTCCCTCTACAGAAGAAAGCTTACAACCCGCACCATGCAAAAATGGGTCTTATGCCATATGCGCCCAGCACAGCTCCAGACCAGCCTGCACATCAACGCAGTCTGGTCAGGAGCTACCCTGGCTGCTAATGAGACCATACAACCTTGCATGACTCTATAGACAAAATTATCTCTGGTATGTTTTTTTAAGTCCAAGTGTAAAAAATGACTCGCAGTAAGAAAGGCAAGTAACTTACTCGACAAACGCCTCTACCAATTCCTGTCTTAGACAACACAGCTTGTGTCGGTGGGGTTTGGGGTAACCATGGTTTCTCATGTCGGTGCTTAGCTCCTCTGCAGGCACTGTTCATCAAAGTATAAAAAATGAGCATAAAGAAACAGAATATAAGCCGGTATTGAAATTGAATGACCTTCTTGGAATTTACTGACCTGTTTATAAGTGACAATATATCTTACAACAGGTATTAATAAGGTTTCCTGAACTGTTTCATTAAAGAAGCCGCGTTCAGGGAAAACTGGGCTTAATATGCATGCGTAAAGTGTTGTCAAAGATAAGTCTTTGCAGTCCGCACAGACTAATCAGGGACAACACTTTCCGCTTTTATGGAATTTTTCGTTTAAACAGAGTCTCTTGTAAACAGAAACCAGTTCAGGCAGAAAAAGTCTTCCCTGATTAGACTGTGCGGACTTCACAGGCTTATCTGGCACTACACATTATGCACCGGGATTAAGCCAAGTTTTCCCAGAATGTGGCTCAAAGGTACTCAAAGTAAACTTGTTCACTTCAAAGCAGAATTGTCAAGAAAAAACTATTTTCTGTTCACTCTCTTATTATTTATCACGCACATTCTTCCGCATCAGTTCAAAGACAAAGGTCTCTTACAAAGTATTTATTAGCTCAAATAAGTCTTAACCCTTTGCATGCTGGGAAATTTGTCGTCAGCTAAAATGTTGTCTGCTAAATTTCTAAAATTAGCATTATTTTCACTTTTTTTCAAAGACCACTATCAGAATAGCAAACAGTTTGGATCCTGATGAGACGCCACGTTCTGTTGCGTCTCATCTGGATCCAAACTGTTTGCAAAGGCCTTCAAAATCCGGTTCCAGCGCTCAAAGTGTGAATTGCTTCAATGAGAAGACAGTGGCCCATAACAATCTAAATAGCAGGCTTACCTGTGGAGAAGTTGACATCAGGGGGCGTCGTCCTGAGGAGATCCAGGACATAGTGGCGCTGGTCGTTGCCAACAATACCCTGCAATACAATCAGGAGTAATTAAATCAATTGTTTATTTACAGGTGGTCATTTTGTCACAGTACTAGTGGACTTCAATTTTGAATGTCAGAGTGACAAATAATTACAGTCTAAATTGTTTTGTATGATATTATTAATACTCACATAATTATATATATTTTTATCAACCATTGTGTGTTTTTGGTATTATTACTCCATGTTGTACTGTTTAACATATTTCTCACAGATTAACAAGTATTTTATGGCGGATTAAAATACTTTCTTTTATAAGAGTTATGAACTTCACTTCTAGACATCATATCATGAGAGGGTATGTAAAGACACCACGCTAGCAGAATTAAGATGGTTAAATATTGGACAGCTCTAAAATCCACAAACCTTGCATTCAATTGATGAAAACAATTCTATCTCTTCATTTTTTTCATTGAGCACCCTGCAATGATAAATACAGCCAAGTCTTACTAGTCATGGCTTGATATAAATAAAAGTATTTTTCTAAATTCAAAATTATCTTACTCGACAACATCACTGAAATACAGGACATTTGTGTAAGGAACAACATAACAATTTATTAATTTCCTCTTTTTATAACATTTTTTATTAATAAGATTCAGGAATATTTAAATTATAAAGAACAATTTCAAATAAAGAGCTATCACAATTTACTATTTTCAGAACATATACGATCTGCGTCATACGAAAATGGGTCTTATGCTTTGCAGCTAATGAGAACATGGACCCTTGCATGACTTTATATCTGACAGGGTAACTCCTGATTAGACTGGAACCTTGCATGACTTTATAGCTGACAGGGTAACTCCTGATTAGACTGCGTGATTGTTCAAGCTGGCCTGGCTTGCTGCATATGGCATAAGACCCATTTAACATGAAGCAACTGATATGAAACATACTTGTGTTGTCTGATTTTCAGATGACTAGCAGACTTTTGAAGCTGAAAAAGAAAAACACAAAATAAGGAATGCAACTAACAACAATTTACAAAATTGAATTCAGAATACATGATAATTGTTTTTACTTTTTAGAGAACTAATTACTCATTTCAAATACCTGTGCAAAGGTATAACAATCATGCATAACATTCAATATATAAAAGGCAACTCTAATGGCTTACCAATTCCTTATATTTGTCACTAGAGACTACAGTTTTCCCAAAGTCTATAGATCCATAGACCACGGACTGCTCTTGCTCCCTCTCCAATATACCTAACAATGATTAAAAAAGAAAACATCAAATTTCATGCTTTCACCGTAAAATTAGTACAATGAAATACCTGAATTGTTTGAATCAGACAAATGTCAAATGGAAGAAGCTTCTCAATAATTCTTAACTTTGGTTTCATAAGTTAAGCTCAAAAATGTTGATTCATTAGTTAAGTACAACAGTAGGGTTTCATAAGTTTAGGTAAACAAATGGGATACATAAGTTTAGAACAACAATTGGGTTTCATGAGTTGAGTAACACCGTTAATATCCATAATCCATAAGATTAGTTTAACAATAGCAATTCACAGCACTCACCCGGTATGATAGACTGTGCAGTGATTCTGTACCCTCTGTAGTCGACAACCACTGTCCCCAGTGTGTACATCCCTTCGATGTCGGCGTTGAAATAGGCCCGCACACCTTGCAGGTCATTGCTCTGGAAAGAAAATAGAAATTTCAGCCTTGCTCTGGGAAAACAGGGTTTAATGCATGTGCGTTTAGTGTCATCCCAGATTAGCCTGTGCAGTCCACACAGGCTTATCAGGGATGACACTTTCTGCCTAAACTTGATTTTCACTAAAAAGAAACAGCCCGTCTAATCTGGGACAAAACTTTACTAACATGTGCTAAGCCCCATTTTCCCAGAGCAAGGCTCATTTTGTACATGATTTACAGCATAAATAATGAGCAAAGCCTAATTAATGTAGTTTCAGTAAGAACACTGCGCCTTCAACCAAAAAATTCTTAGACTTTCTGATTTATGATCATCCTCAAAATTTGCAGTTAACAATTTGCCCAAGAAAGCATGAGACCTTTTGTAACCCACCCGTAGACAACTGAGAATCGTTATTTACCACTGGTAGACTAAAAGACTTGTGGTTATTTCAGCCTCGTTTTGGGAAAACTGGGCTTTACACATGTGCGTAAAGGGTTGTCCCAGACTTGCTAGTGCAGTTAGCACATGCTTATTAGGGACAACACTTTCCATTTTATGGAATTTTTCTTTTAAAGGAAGTCTCTTCTAAACAAAAATAAAGTATAAGCAGAAAGTGTTGTCCCTGATTAGCCTGTACGTACTGCACAGGCTAATCTGGGACGACACTTAAAGTACACGAATTAAGCCCAGTTTTCCCCAGATCGAGGCTCATAATTATCCATCTAGTGAACACTTACAGGTGCTGCGTAGGCTGCAAAGTCCCCGCCAAAGTCTTTGTAGTGATCTTTGACATCGAAGCCAAGGCTGAAGAAGATGTTGTTCCAGATGTACATCTGGTTCCTGCAAGGGAAAGTTGTTCAGATTATATTGAAGATTAAGACTACAATGTTAAATATAATGTTAAGACTATACCACGTTTTTTGTTCTGAAATAATCAAATAGCTGACAGATAAAAAATACACTTAAATATCATAGCATGCATGGGAATAAAACAGAAATGTACATACATATTTAATTAACACATAATATATTTCACTTAAATGAGGAGGTTTTAGATTATATCAAGAGACTAATAGACACCATCAAGAATAAACCAAGAATACTTTTTATGCCCCCCTTCAAAGAAAGTGGCGCATAGCAGTTGCTCTGTCCCTCTATATCTGTAAGTCTGATCGTCTGTCTGTTATGAGGCTTCCTGTCTCAGGCAAAACTTTGCTGAATATTGATGGATTTTGAAATAACTTTGCACTAACATCAACCACCATAAGCAACTTGTCGCCTTAACATCCCTCTCCTACCTCACAGTTAAAGGCCAAATTTTGCCATTAACAGTTCCTGTGTCAGCCATAACTTTGCCAATATATTGATAAGAGTTTGAAAAACAAGGAAATCAGTAAAACTGATGGATGCTCCCCAATGATGCTTTGTCAATATATGGGTTAATTTTGTGAAAAAATAAAATAAAATAAAAATGTGACCTTAAGAAATTCTATTATTAGCCTCGGTGACCTAGACCTTGATCCCAGTGACCTCAAACCTCATCAAAATTTAGAGGTCCATGCAAGGTACCTACATGCCAAATATGAAAGAGATTGGTAAAGTATTGAAGGCGCTATGAGAAACTGTAACAAAAGTGTGACGGAAGGAAGGAATAACAGAACTTCAAACTGGCAACTATATGCTCCCCATATATATATATATATGGGGAGCATAAAAATACCACTAATGACCACCATCAAATGACAACATATTGTGTGTAACACCCAATTTCCTACCTAAAAGGTCAAGGTCAAACTTAGAGGTCAATTGTGAAATTTGACCATAAAACTGCTCGTTTGTTTACATATAAGTGGAGATTAGAGACAAAAGTAGAATGTGGGGAATCTGTGCCACATGTTTTGTTTTTTAAAAATCTGTTCATGTAAAAATCCTAATCCAAGCACATTCATACTTTGCCTCGTCGCCAGGGTTGATGGCCATCACGTTCCCGTCTATAACGGCCTGGGCCCCGCGAGTAGCGGCCGCCACGAAGTCGCTGTGCACCTTGAAAATGGCACGCTCCCTTATGAGCCTCTCTGGCAGGGTCTTACGGGACAGCTCCCGGGTAGTCTGTATCTCCTCGTTCCAGTCACGGGTCTGGCCAGGAATGTGCTCCTCGTAGCCAAGTCGCGTCGTGAAAGCTGTTCGAAATGAAATTGTATTTTTTTTTAACTTAAACCTTTTTTTTGTACAAGTAATTCAACTTGCCACAATCACAGGCTGTTTAGGTTGTATGCTGTTTGCTGCTCATCAGTATCTAAGGGTTGGGAATGAAGCATTTAAAACTATTAAGAAAAGTCTTTAATTTTATTTGATTTTCTAAGAGACTACAAAAACATCAAAATGTGTAGCTTAGGGTTAACAAGAGATTTGTTTGTCAGAAACACAATTCCCCCTACTGCGCCGCTTTGACATTTTTCATTATTTTATTTTTTATTCTTTTTTTACCTTTGACCTTGAAGGATAACCTTGACCTTTCACCACTCAAAATGTGCAGCTCCATGAGATAAACATGCACGTCAAATATCAAGTTGCTATCTTCAATATTGCAAAAGTTATGACCAATGTTTAAGTTTTCGGACGGACAGACAGACTGACAGACAGTTCAACTGCTATATGCCACCCTACCGGGGGCATAAAAAGTTAACTAAGCTTAAAAACAAGCAAATACGTTGAATTGATATCCCCGCAAATTTAATAATTTGTGACAGACTGAATGAGGGACAGATGGACGGTCAGCGCCAATTATATATCCCTCCGCCATTGGCAGGGGATAAAAAATGACCAGCACACCAACCATCTTCGGCTCTGATGTAGTCCACAGTGTGTTCAGAGGTCGGGACCATCCATGTGTACACCTGGTAGGGCGTCGGCACTCGCTCAAAAGGGTGCTTCTGGCCCCGCTTTTTGAGAAGCTGAGCAAAGTTTCGCTTGAACGTGGGGCTCACTTGATTGAGTAGCTCAATTAGCGTATGCGAGAGACACTTCTGGGCTGCAGGGCGGGGGTTAAAAACATCCTCTGTGCACCTGTAAGGAGATTTGTAAGTAATGTTGTATCGGGGCTGTTTTTCCTTCTTTTGCAAGGCCTTATATAGGCCCCTTACCCCCAACAGAAAGGCCCCTTTCACTAAGAGAATTTCTTTAAAATGATGCAATTTTCCCCACATGTCAAGCTTATTTTTGAATGTTTCTTCCTCTTTTTCAGTTTTGTCGATAGTTTTTTCCCCACAATGGAAGGGAAGGCCCTTTCCCCAAATCAAGAAAAAAGCCCTGGTTGTATAGCATTTGAGCCTCGCTCCGGGATAACAGGGCTTAATGCATGTGTGTAAAGTGTCATCCGAGATTAGCTTGTGCAGTCTGACAGGCAAATCAGAGACAGCACTTTCCGCTTTTATGGTATTTTTCGTTTTAAGGAAGTCTCTTCTAAGTGAATCCGGTTTAGGAAGAAAGGGTTGTCCCTGATCAGGCTGTGCAGACTGCACACTTTATGCACATGCATTAAGGCCCGTTTTCCCAGAGGGAGGCTCATTTACAAAAAATGATTTGCATTCTTTTTTAAGAAGTTGGGTACTAGAAATAGAATCTTATACAAAATATCCAACAAGCAGAAACATTCCGAATTTGCATTAAATGGCAGAGCCTGTATCAAACTAGCAATAGTGTTCAATGTAGTATTGTGCTAATTATATAACCACTAAATACAATCTTAACAAGTGTTTAATGTCCTATTTTTCCCAAAAAACATCAGTTTCACCAACTAAAAACACAATGCGATTGATAATTTTTTTACAGTGTAAGAACAATGTTACATAAGAAGTCTTTAACATTTTGATAATGTACGCTGCCTTACTAGCTAAGAAACCGAATGCTTACATGTTGATATAGAAGCCCCTTGTTGATGCGGTGATATGGTATTTCTTGTCCTCTAGCGTGACGGCATACAGGTATATCAGGTCTCCATGCATCTTTCTGTTGCCAGGAGGAGGGTTCCAACCACTCAGTGTAAGAATCTTCACGCAGTGTGGAGTCTAGAGAAGAATCAAGAACAAAATCAGATTAATTCATGTGCTTAAAGTGTCGTCCCAGATTAGCCTGTGAAGTCCGCACAGGCAAATCAGGGACGACCCTTTCCATCTAAACTGGTTGTTTGCTTAGAAGATAATTGCTATATAAGAAAAATACCATAAAAGCAGAAAGTGTTGTCCCTGATTAGTCTTTGAAGACTGCACAGGCTTATCTGGCACGACACTTTACACACATGCATTAAGCCCAGTTTTCCTAGAACGAGCCTCATTTTATGGTGATAATGATTGTTAATTTGGAAAAGTCCAAGGTATATTTTGTAATGAGTGAGAAAATATTGCTTAGAATCAACTTATTGGCAATAATTATTTAAATATACATTTCAATCTTATATCATTTGGACAAATGTTCTAACCAAGTTTTATGAAGAAGGGCAATAAATGTGGCTGCTAGAGTGTTCACAAGATAAATATTGATGATGCATGACAGATGACAAACTACAGACAAAAGGTGATCATAAAAGCTCACCATGACCATGTTGTGCTCAGGTGAGCTAAAAACAAGATGTTTAAATATAGGAAAGACAGATAACTCACTTTGAGTTCTGCCACATTGGGATGGAGGGGCAGGAGTGGTCTTTCTTTGGAGCCAGGCATTATGTATTCTGGTGGTGTGCAGTCCAGAGAGCCAGATTTGTTCGATTTCTTTTCTGAGAATGGAAACAAAGCAAAATTTATAAATATAATTGAATTTTGTTACAAATTGAGCATTTAAACACAACACAAATTTTATGATATCATTTGCACAAAACAGTTCCATTCAGACATTATTAATTAATAAATAATTAATATAATAAATATAATTAATTGATACATACAATTGCCATTATTATTATAAATATAAATCATTATTGAAAATCCCCAGCATTAGGTGTCTCATTGTTTAAAGGAATAGTTTTGTATTTTGTTGAAAAACGATAACAAAAATTAGAAATGTTTTAACTGTATTTTATAGTCGCTATCCATTGAAATAGTTTCAAGAAATCAGTAGAGGTAAAAGTATGTCAACAGTAGCTTGTAGTTTATTGCATTTTGTTTAAATGTTTACAAAACAATCAAAACGTGTGACCCTTACCCAGTATATCGCCAGACGTTATGATGTTAAGGAACGACAGAGAGTTGCAGTCAACACCGTTGTACGCGTCAGAAGGGTCGACAGACTTCAGCAGGTCTCGGATGTGGCGAAGGTGAATCCTCGCCTCCCTGATCGTGTATGGTTCTGGAAACAGAATAAAACAACACACTGGTATAATGCAAGCAGATGAAATTAATGTGAGCCTTACTGAGAAAAGCAGGTTTAATGTAACGTACAGTGTACAAATTGAACCAACCGANAACACAGGTTTCTGAGTGTATGCATGCACATTTCACACAGATCCAATCAAGCGATTCCCATACCTTCGACGACCTTGATGACCGAGCCTTCCTTGAGGCCCTCGATGGTCTTCAGCTCTGCAAAGTTGTCAAGTGTCACCCCCTCGAGCTGCAGGGAGAAGCACGTCCTGTGGCAGGTGTCCTCTCGGTCCATCAGCACCTGGTGAATCTCTTGTACCAGCTCCATGGAACTCACCTGCGGGGAAACATGAACATTTTAGCCTTGTTCTTGGAAAACTGGGCTTAATGCATGTGCGTAAAGTTTCATCTCGGTTAGCCTTTGCAGTATGCAGTCCACACAGGCTAATCAGGGACGACTCTGTCTACTTTTATGGAATTTTTCTTTTAAAATAGGTCTCTTCTAAACAAAAATCCTGTGTTAGCCAAAGGTGTTGTCCCTGATTAGCCTGTACGCACTGCAAATCTTAATCTGGGATGACACTTTACACTCATCTGGAGCTCAGATGGCTAATAAGATCTTCTGTTACTACAACCAAATATAGTCTCTGTCAACTTCTCTACATCTTCTTATCATGAGGAGTAACAAAAATCAAATCTTTGCAATGGTGACATTGATTTTGACCCCATCCTCCAAATATGCCATTTCGAACAGGTTTTTCTAATGCAAGTTATCTATCCTAGCTGATTCATGAAAATAAAGTAGTACAAAAGTTAGCCAAGTTAAGCCAAAACCATTTTTCTTGCAAAAGTAAAAATACTTATGTTAGGACCATAAAACAATACGTACGAATACAGAATTCAAAGCGGTACAAAAACCAGCGCCTATCTTACCGGCAATTCAAACTCGTCAACCCCTGGACACAGGATCTTCACGTTGAAGCCTGTGTCCTGAATGAGGACCACTTCCTGTTCCTTGTTGTCATCTCCATCCTTCTCTTCCTTGGTCGTCTCCCCTGCCACGACAAGATTCTCTCCCTTGGTTTCGGCACTCATCACGTCACCAGCCTCGCCCGTCATTCTGACTACTTCCACTACGAGAAAAGAAACAACAAACATAACGATTAAGTTGCAAGATTAAAGAATTGAGAAGTTCACACCTAAATCAAGCATGTTTGAAACACAGTAATTTTCAAGCAAAGTACAAACTGTTGGAACAGCAGTTAAGCCAAAGGTATAGGCGGTGTACACCACAAGCTCAAAAGACAATGATTATCATTCCAATACTGTGCTTCAAATTATTCCTTTACCAATTCAAAAAACATTCTTAGACAGTTTCCAGTTGGTTTAAAATAACATACCTCACCTCACTCAGTCAAATCAAAATGCAGAAAACTTTTAAAGAATTGAAAGAGCAAAGAAAAAACATTGTTAGCAACAGGACAAAGATATAAATTTAAATCAATGTTTTATTAGAATTATCAAGAAACTGTTTCGTCATAATACTTGACATCTGGTTTTATTTACCACAATGTCTTTAACATTTTATTGGCTGTTAATATAGGTCCAGGGGTCAGCTGATTAGGGGATAATATCCCCCCCCCCCAGTTAGCTAACTTCGCTTCTTTTTAAGAGCTTGGAGAAATTCATTTACATGTATATATAATGTAATGTTGGGTCTCCTCAGACAACTGGGTTTTACCTCTGAGCTCAGATGGCAATCAAAACCTCCTGCTACTTAAACCAAACAGTCTCTGTTTTCACAAACCACATCTCTGTTGTCAATCCTATACATATTCTTATCATGTGAAGGAATAAAGATCAAATCGTCTTTACTACTTAGTACAAATAAGTGATAAAACAACAACTGACTCCTCTAAGAACATGCTTAATAAGGACAAATTTAACAGTGGTCCAAATGTCATATGCTTGTTTTGCAGCATATTGTCTGGACTTGCAAAACAGTTTAGAATATACATGTACCTCTGAGTTTTGTCACAAAACATGCTATCAAGATCAAACTGGGGTAATAAGAATATTCCAGCAATAAAGGGTTAGGATAGGCGACAAAATGTTGAGAAGCCAGAAGTAAATTTATTATACTTTTTTTTTTTAAATTAATTAACAAATGTTGTGGCTCAAAGCAATTTGGTAAATGAAATTAACCCCTACAGGTCAGTATTTGTGTTAATTTGCAATGTAATTACGATTAATACTACATGTAGCTTGGTTTATGTAAAACATTAGTACAATTTGACAAGGTTAACTCTTTCAGTGCTGGAACCGAATTTTGAAGGCCTTTGCAAACAGTTTGGATCCAGATGAAATGCCACAGAACGTGGCGTCTCATCTGGATCCAAACTGTTTGCTATTCTGATAGTATTCTTTGAAAAAAAATCAAAGAAAATGCTTATTTTCGAAATTCAGCAGACGACATTTTAGCAGCCAACAAATTTCCCAGCATGCAAAGGGTTAACATATAACTTACTGTCACATATGCAAAGTGTAATTAAATGTATAGTTAAGGTAAAGGCAATTTTACATGGCTTGCCAATGAAGACATTTAACATCATTTCAATCCAGACCAGCATTGTTTACCATAATAAATGAAAATCGTCCAGTTCATGTCATTGTGTCATTGCAGTTAATTGGATTTGCACTTTGGTTGAGAAGATTGTGGTCTTAAATTTCTACCAAATACTCAAATTACCAACAAAATCCTGATTCAGCATTAAAACTTGTTCATGCAGCACACTATTTCTCTTAAACCTGCCAAACAGATTGTGGACTACAAAAAGAGGGATTAATTTAAGGGCTGATAAAATCAAGGGTAAACTGATATGATCCTCTCATGAATAAGAGAACACAATGACCATGAACAAGTTGATACTGTTTCAGTTTTGAAATAAATACTTGTGACCAGATTGACATGATTAACATACGAGTAGTCTTCAAATGAGAACAGCATGAAATGGCAACAGTACTTATAAGCATATTCAGGCCTTCGATTTTGGGGGGAAAATTATCCAAAAAAACTGAAAAAGTTGAAAATTTTCTAAAGATTTAATTTTTTTAAAGAAATTATCTAAGGGGAAGGGGCCCTTCTCTTGTGGGAAGGGGCCTATATAAGGCCCTTGCTTAAGAAGGAAAAAAGACCAGATATTTAAGCATATTTGAACAGTCATTTGGGGCAAAACTAATTTCTTATATATACATAAGTTGCTGCATTAATTTTGTATTTTTTTCTT
>VMBQ01010542.1:4069-16432 GCA_007657795.1 Dreissena rostriformis | reverse complement strand
AGAATTATCATAACAAATAATACCTTTTTGTAAGTATAACCATTTCATTATACAAACAAATGGGTTAATTATGATGACGATAGTAAACAAATGTTATGACAGACACATAATGGTTTTTCAGTTTGGTAACAACCTTTTTCGTCTGGTATGGCAATCTCGAAGGTGTGAAACCAATAATCATGAGCAATAACTGCTTGACTTGAATGTTGGAAAATCACACCATAATTTGATATGCCTGCACTTCCAGCTTGTAAAGTGAATAATCAATCGTGCCTCATGTTATCTCACATGATGACCCGAATAAACAGCCTCAGACTTGGAACAGCGGCAAAATTTAATTATACAATTTCGAGTATTGAAAGTCTCATTCCTGACTCAACCATTACCAAATCTAGAAGTTAATGAGCACTCTTGCCTTTCATAGGTAAACTTTCAAAAGGACTTTTCGGCACTGCAACAATGGATGATGTCAATATTCTTGCTGATCACATGAATGAACTTACCAAAATGAGTGTTGGACTCTCAAAAGCCTTATCTCAAAATGACGATCACTTAAGCTCATTCATATCTACAGCCAATAAAAGAATGGACAATCTTATGTCAGGTATTAACGATAAAATGCTGCAATCAAATTTATTCAATCTGAATTGCAATCAGCATCCTCTAATATGCACCAAGTCATTGATTATGTTACAAGTAATCTTATAGATCAAATAAAGGAAACCAGTAGCATTCATTATGAATTAGACAAATTTAAGTTAGGAGTTATAGATTTAATCAATGGAAAATGTTAACCTTTGTTAATTACAAAATCAGTCTCACATAAAACTATTGCTGATATACAAATTCTACTTCATGACAAGTATCCAGGTTTGTCTTTGGCTATATTTAATACAAAAGACATTTATTCAATGAATAATTTTCTGTTTGCAAGAAATGGATCAAGCTTGTTTGTATCTCTAAAACTTCCAATTTGATCACTGAAAGATCCTTTGCATTTATATAAGGTTGAGTCTTTTCCTGTACCTATAAATGCTACATCTGTAGATGGAACTGAAATATTAAATCTTCCTGCTAACTTATTTATAACTAATGACCAGCAGTTTTATCTTCAGTAGACCCAATAGACTTAACTGAATGTGTAGGGTCCAGCCTCAAGTATTGTAATAAGAATTTTGCCTTATCACCGTTAACTTCTTCATTATGTATATTGGCAATCTTTGCAAATTAAAAAATCAAGCAATTAAAACGTGTTACTTCAGGTATGTTAAAAATGCTATTATACCTACAGCAAACCCAAATATATTTAAAACACTATGAATACATGGTTTCAAATCCAGAGGTGACATTAAATTAACAAAACCAAAAAATGGTTTTGCTCATTAAAGAATTATAAGACTCGTCACTGAAAAAAAACAACTAGGAGAACTAGGAGCTTTTTGAAAAAAACCTAGAAAAAAGTAGGAGACCTTAAAAAAAACTAGGAAAAACAAGGAAAACTAGGAAAAACTAGGAACGCTGGAAAGCACTGCGCCGCTTTGATTTTTTTTTTTTTACCACTCAAAATATGCAGCTCCATGAGATACAGATGCTTACCAAATATGAAGGTTTCATGTGAAGCAACAAAGAAGTTATTAACATTTTTCGAAACCTAAACGCAAAGTGTGACGGAATTTCAGAAGGACAGACGGACAGTGCGGTTACTACATGCCCACCTTCGGGGGCATAAAAAATCTGTCAAAAGACATCATCACAAAAAATGATTGCAGGTTGTGAAAAAGTTTTTGTAATTTTAATATTAAGCGGGAATAACAAGCAGAAAAACAAATGAATAATGTAAAGGCCTGAAGAGCTTGGCAAAGAGTTACAGTATTGTTTAACAACTAATAAAAATGCGAACAGACAACAGGCTGTCAACCAAAGTCCCTTTACAATTCACAGGTGTGTGATTTAAGAACCATCTCAGGGGAGGAAAAAGCCCTAACCCCCTTACAGGGTTCATTTAAACTCTTCATTTTTGTATGAATCTATCAATTTCAAGATCAAAATCAATAAGATAACAACAGTCGTAATTCCATTTTTTCCTTAAGATATCATATGAAATATGTATTGTGTTAGCTTCAAACAATTATGTACTAATCCATTATTTCGTGTAAATTAGAACCTTTTTTATCTTTAAGATTTTGATCTCGAAATTATGTGCAGATGGATTAAGGTTCTTGATGCACTCTAACCAGCCAATTTCTGATAAGTAAATACTTGAGCTGAAAACACTCATAGGATACTTTAAAGAAAAAACAAGTGATGTGTTTGAGAAACACTATGTCCCCTTTTGAGCGATTTTGACCCATATATTTGACCTTTGACCTTGAAGGATGACCTTGACCTTTCACCACTCAAAATGTGCAGCTCTATGAGATACACATGAATGCCAAATATCAAGTTGCTATCTTCAATATTGCAAAAGTTATGGCCAATGTTAAAGTTTTCGGACGCGGACAAGCTGGCTATGACAATACCTCAGGTTTTCTTTGTAAACAGCCGAGCTAAAAACAAAGGAGCTCTGGACTCTACATGTGTAGCTATGGAAGATGAGGAAGATGATGATGACGCTGATCCAATGTATGCATAGCCTAGCTTTATCATTGAGCAGAACTTGTGAGCATTAGAAGTTCTTATGTTTATTAATACGGCAATTTATTCTGATAAGAATAAATTATATTATTTATGCAATTCAGCTGTTTCGTCGTCTATTTGTTTAAATATCATATTCGGAACCCTCGGTTTTTATGGTCAAAAAGTTATTGACGGGTTTGATGTTTTATCTTGTTCGATAGTAACAATTTAGAGACCAAAATCAAACCAGTCTGATCAGTTTATATCTGGCAACGAGGACGAAAGCATCTAAACGTCAGATAAATTTACTAATTCAAACAAGTAGTCTAAGTATAGTTGTCTACTTAGATGTTGGTAACGAGGAAAACAAGGAAGGATGAAGCTGAGAGCACTAACTGCTATTGAGTGTAACTTAAGATTGAGTTATACTACTAAATGACTGTGTTTAGTAGTATTCCAGGGATAAAATTTGGCTTTCGCTTAATAAGAACAGGTATGTGTTTATATACATACCTGATAAGAACAATGTCAATTTTAAATGGTCGGATTTAAAGCGTTTAAATCAGTGTGTCTAGCCTACATTTTACGCGTGATTTTAAACAAGAAAACAATGTGCTTTTTGGCATACTTTGAACAGCATGTTTCAAATACACATCAACGAATCCCTGCAGACCTATCTGCAAATAAGTAATAAAAACGTATTTGAAATCGCGGCAAAGGATGGTGCTAAGTGCCGGTAGATATAGTGGAATATCTCTGGAAATAGTAGCATACGTCAAGCATTGGATGACATCAGTTTTACTTCTGGAGAGAAATGAGCATCGAATTGGTTTTTAGTCAGAACGAGGGAGTAGATGGAGACGAGGAGAATAAAGTTTACTCCAACCAGAATTATTTCGCAAACATATGATAACAATGACTGGAAGAACTACCTACTGGAAGGAAAGGATCCACCTGGCTTTACGGTTAAGACAGTAAATGATTACATTGGCAAAGGTGTGTATGTGATCGATAAAAAACCAAGAAGATCGTTTTTATTTGAGTGCGCAGGTGAACTTATTTCCGAAGCAGACACTCTCCATCGCGAAAATAAATAGCCAAGACATCTAGGATCATATCTGTTCTTTTTCAAGTGCGGAACCAAAGAGTTGTGTGTTGGTGCAGCTTTCTCAAAACAGTTGGGTTGTTTTGTAAACAATGGGATTGGGAGTACAAAAAATGCAGAGGTCCGTGTGGTTATTCTCCACCACAAACCTCACTTGTGCATTTTTGCAACACGAAATTTACATCCAGGAGAAGAGATTCGTTTCAATGAAAAAAGAAAGATATAGTGATATAAACGAAACAGGTTCAATATATGACAAGAAGTCAAAAGAAATGAAAGGCGAGAACCCATTCCAGAATACAAGAAAAGAATTGTTTCATGATGAATTAAATGCCAATGAAGAGAGTGAGAATAGGACAGTGGAAAGAAACAAGGGAAATAAAAGACCACTTAACAGTGAACCTGCGTATTATTCAGAGTACAGAGAAGCAATGCAGAAAATAATAAGTAGGTCAAGAGAGCTTGACAAAATAAAGAAAGGCCAGGAATTGGAAGTGGTTATTAGTCTCTAAAAGGGTTGATCAAATCATGTTGTGCCATGTGTTCAAAATCTACAGTGGTAGATCACCAGGTTACTTAAATGAGCGTTTCTTTCCACTTAGTTCAGTTCATAACTATCCCACTAGGTTAAGAGTGTCAGTTGATGCTTCCAGTGATTCATTCACAGACACTGTAAGATTTTGTTTGCCCATGTTAAAAGTTTTGGTAAACGGTCATTTGCTTATCAAGGTTGTTCTCTCTGGAATGAAATGCCACAACATATAAGACATGCTAAGAATCTCCTCAATTTCAAGTCCACCGTCAAACCCCATCTGCTTGCTACTATTTGAGTTTTTTGTTTAGTTTTTTTCTAGTTTTATTTGTATTTTAATAGTGCAAAGTTATTTAATGTAAATTCTGTAATAGTTACTTCATGTCTGTGATAATGATCTCTGAGATTAACTTAGTATTCAAATTTGCTCATAAAGGTTTAATTACTTGTTGTTTCTAGGTCAACTACATTAAATATATTAAGGACCACAACGGAAATAAGGATTTACTTCCTTTTTTGTGATATCCTTGTATTTTAATGTTTGTGACATGGTTTAAATCTTTAGTACACATATACATATATTTAACAATTATTCACCAATAATACTACTATTATAATTTTACTGTCTCACATTTTTATAATAAGTTATATAATTTATTGAAATTTATAAACCTGTATCTCTGTTTGCTTGATTTATCAACTGTGATGCTATTTTAAATTATATGTTTGCTATTTCTTATGCCATAAGCAGATACAACTTATTTTATGTATAATATATGCTTTATGTACCATGTTTTACAAATTGTTAAAATATGAAATAAATAAATGAATGGATGAATGAACTAAGGAAAATGCTTGAACAAAAGAGACAATTTGAAATGCAAAGACAGAAGAAACTTGAAGAGGAAGCAGAACTTCGGGATAGCATTGAAGAGTTTGAGCTGAAAGAAAAAGAAATTGAGTTGAATCAGTTAAAAGCATTGAAATTGAAGGTGGAAATGGAAGCAATTCGTTAAGATGATGAATGTATGGAAAAGAACCTGAAAATCTTAAGATTAAGACGTTCCGCACTGATTGAAAGAATTCAGCTAAAAAAGACTTCATCTGATACTGAAACCGAAAAGAAAGTAAAGAAACCGGAACAAAAGATTGAGAGTGGTGTTTCGAAACAGGATCATGTTTTTGTTGGTAAACCTTTCGTTCCAGCATGCAACGGAAAGAACTTCGAAATTTGGAAGATAGATGTCGAATGTCTAGTAAAGTCAAAGATGTACCCTGAACCTTTACTTACTCAAGGTATTCGGGCATCCTTAAAAGGAAACACCAGACGAAGCTTACATTCCTTGAATCCATCCTCAACCTCTGCTGAACTACTTGAAAAGTTGGAAGAAGTGTACGGGAATTTAAAAGAGTCGGATGCACTCATGCAGGATTTTTATAGCTCGAAGCAGAATCTGTCTGAGTCAGCTTCTGATTGGGGTGTTAAAGTAGAGAATTTATTCCAAAAATTGGTTCAAAAAGGAGAAGTAGATACCAGTCAGCGAAACACCATGCTTGAGAGAAAGTTCTGGAGAGGGTTGTATCTTGATAAGCTACGTGAAGCGATGCGCGTCTCTCGTGAGTCTACAGATACATAGTAGTATTCCAGGGATTAAATTTGGCTTTCGCTTAATAAGAACAGGTATGTGTTAATATACATACCTGATAAGAACAATGTCAATTTTAAGCGGTCTGATTTAAAGCGTTTAAATCAGTGTGTCTAGCCTACATTTTACGCGCAATTTAAAACAAGAGAACAATGTGCGCTTTGGCATACTTTAAACCGCATGTTTCAAATACACATCAACGACTCCCTGCAGACCTATCTGCAAATAAGTAATAAAAACGTATTTGAAATCGCGGCAAAGGATTTGGTGCTAAATGCCAGTAGATATAGTGGATTCTTTTATACCTTATGATTAAATATGACATTTCTGCAGTGAAATAACAGCAGTGAAAAGAACAAAATTGTTCTTTTCACCGGTGAAAAGAACAAATTTTCGGAATTTCTTTTTCTATTTTTAGATTATCATATCAAATGTACTTCCCTTGTTTATATCCTTGTTTATATTTTTTCCTCTATTTATCACTGAAAATAGTAGAACACGTCAAGCATTGGATGACATCAGTTTTGGTTCTGGAGAGAAGCGAGCATCGACCGAATTGGTTTTTAGTCAGAACGAGGGAGTAGATGGAGATGAGGAGAATAAAGTTTACTCCAACCAGAATTAGTTCGCAAACATATGATAACAATGACTGGAAGAACTACATACTGGAAGAAAAGGATCCACCTGGCTTTACGGTTAAGACAGTAAATGATTACCTTAGCAAAGGTGTGTATGTGATCGATAAAAAACCAAGAGGATAGTTTTTATTTGAGTATGCAGGTGAACTTATTTCCAAAAAAGTAGCTCTCCATCGCGAAAAGAAATACCCAAAACATCTAGGATCATATCTGGGTTTTTTTCAAGAGCGGAACCAAAGAGTTGTGTGTTGATTCAAATACACATCAACGAATCCCTGCAGACCTATCTGCAAATAAGTAATAAAAACGTATTTGAAATCGCGGCAAAGGATTTGGTGCTAAGTGCCGGTAGATATAGTGGACTATCTCTGGAAATAGTAGCACACGTCGAGCATTTGATGACATCAGTTGTGGTTCTGGAGAGAAGCGAGCATCAACCGAATTGGTTTTAAGTCAGAACAAGGGAGTTGATGGAGACAATTACGATGTCGAGAAAATATGTGATGATGAACAGGACAATGGAAGTATTGCATTGATGACGACAACTAGGGGTAATGATGCTGAACCATCTACATCGATACAAATGCAGCAATACAGTTCCAACAATGCAATTGCACAGAAAGGCACACAACCTGAAACTTTATCAACAAAATCTTTGAAAGATGTGTGGATCATAGGTGAAATTGATTTCATGAATAGATGTTTGACATTTAAAAAGCTGTTAGAATAAGCTTAATGATAGACTAGCAGATAGTTTAGTTTTTGGTTTTATAGAGAAAGGATATACGTGGAAATATTTGATAGAAACAATAGAAACAATAGAAAATAGTTGTTTAATGCTATATATGAAAAGAATAGTATTGTGTGAAATATTTAAATAACTATACAGTGTGAATAAAAGTATTATATAGTGAAAAGTGCATTAGTGTGTGTGTCTCATTTTCCTGAGGTGGATCAAATAGACCCTATAGAACACTGAGAATGTTCCAAGATTTGAACACCAGGTTTCTTGGCATTGTCACAGGGGAGCAGGCTGGGGGGACCTGCGAAAGAATATTGAAACAGCAGTTTTGTTTTAAAACGCCCCTAAGGTAGCTGTTATCCATCTGGGGGGTAACGACCTCAAGGTTCCCCATAAGGAGCTTTTCAACACCATGCGTGCCGAAATCCGCTACCTCCGAGATGCCTGGCCTGAGGCAATCCTCATATAGACTGACATCCTGGAACGGGTTAGTTGGGATAGACACGACACACGAAAGATGAAGTCATTGCAGCATGGTTGTGCCTGTGTATTTGTCACACGATTAAGATCCAGGAACAGAAAGATTGGTTTATGCGTTACTTGACACACAGTCTGACACAGCATTTGTTCTAGAAAGTACGTGTGAAAAACTTGGTGTCCAAGGTACGCCAACTAGACTTATTTTATCCACGATGTTTGCTGAAAACAGTATGGTTCCAAGCAAAAGGGTCACGGGACTTGTTGTTCGTAGTTTTGATGGCAAAGAAACCATATCTTTGTCTACGGCATTCAAAAGGCATATTATTCCTGCTAATAGGTCACATATCCCTACACCGGAAGAAATCTATGAAAGAATAATGTTCAAGTAATTTGCATGCTTTTTTTCTTGAGTTTTTTATTTATTTATACGAGGGTTTATGTTGTTTAAGATTAGATAGGATTTGACAGTTTTTAGGAATTGTTAGAATGGATATTTATGTATTTAGGCAATATAACAACACAATATTATATTACATGGAAGTAATAACTATTAGTGTGTTAATAAAAGGAAATCTTAAAACTAGAAAGGGTTGTGTTTCTCTTGGATTTAATATTAAATATTTGATGTGGCAAGAAGTAAATCCTTTCAGTGTAATACAAGGTTGCTTCTATGCAAAGGATTATTTCGCCAAGTACTTTTGCAGAAAATGTAACCCATCAGCCTAGAATTAAAACGTTGCTTCTATCCAAAGGATCAGTTTGCCACACCTGCACAGAAGAAGGCAGCTTAACATGAGCCTGTAGTGGAGAAACAGGTGGGTAATGTTATCGATTTAGACTAAATAATTAGGGAATCTTAAAAAAAAAATCCACTTTGTATGTTCAATCTGTTGCAACTCCCCTTGTGCACACGGATTTATGCTGGTGGGTTGTTAGGGTCACTCACAAATTCTGTTATACGCCAGACTCTTTGCATGAGTGATGCAGTCTATGGTAACATTCCCATGCAAATTATGGAACGTATTTGGAATGGCCAGTATAAGAATTTAACGTTAATGTTTAATGGCTTTTTTGAATTATAAATGATGATTGTTCGGAAGGGAACCTTTACCAGGGCCCGCATGGTACAACAGAAACCAGTCCAAGGGACGATTAGTCACAAATTCAAAATATTAGTCAATGGTCTGATGCATTCAACATTTGTTTGTCAATACTCAACTTATGTCATCCAACGGGTACCGCGTCAAGCCGATATTTGGGAGAGACCCAGAAGGGACTCAGTCTCTGTTGAAATACGTGTGTAAATACGAAGAATGTGTCGCTTCAGGAACAGCAAAGGCAACCAAAAGCGGAAAGAAAATGTAGGTACTGTATGTTCAAAAGGTGTGCTAAACAGACTAACACAGCTATCGGAGTTCCACACTTTTGTTTAAAAAACAACAGTCATAAAACTGTTTATAACTGATAAAAACGTAAAAAGTTGCGAGTAAACAATAAACGTGTCTCTCCTCCAGAATTTTTATAACAGAAGGGTACAGAAGCAGAATTCTTGTATATGACGCTTATTATTGAAAAATCTCTGATCTAGGATCACGTTCGTGTGCTCACGGTGGACCAACGGTAAACCAATATTTCAATCAAGTCTAACACTAGTAACATTGTGCAAGGGAATTTGTTTTCAAAACTTGTCTGCATTTATGCCAATAAATTGTTTTACAAGGTAGTGCTGGCAGATTTGTGTACATTATTTTAATCGTTATCTAGTTTTTATACGCCCGTCTATGACGGGACGTATTATGGTATACCCCGCGTCTGTCCGTCCGTCCGTCTGTCCGNAACAGGTTTACTTCAACTCCATATCCTCTAAAGAAATGCATACATATACTCAAAAAAAGATATGGTATGAATGTCAAGGAGACGGCGCTCCATGCTCATGTACTTATAAAATAAACCATGTATTCAAATACAAATAAACTGAAGTAAAAAAATGATTCAAAGGGTTATTTATTACCTTACTACTTCATTGGCGAACGACGGGCGTATCATGCGCTCATGGCGCAGCTCCTCAGTTGTCTTTGGGCAGGAGTTGACGCATAAATATTTTGGTAAATTGTTATACTGGGTAGTGCCGTGCTGGATGATTGGGCCAGGCAAATTGTTCTACTCTGCAGTGCCAACATGATTTTAAACAGTGTTTTACTTGTATTGTTGCCCTTAGGCATATTTTTACTGTAAATTTGTGTAACCCCAGATTGGTACAACCTGCTGGTGAATTGTTCTACTTTACAGTGAAAGTATTTTGTTCCAGTCAGCAAAGTGTTCTACCCATAGCGCCAAAGGCGGATTGTTTATCAGCTTATAATAGCTTGACTGCAGTAATGCAGTGCTTTGAATCTAGCACCTGGTAAACTGTTCTATTTGTAGTGCTGCAACTGGAGAGCTGCCCATGTAGATGGGTCTACAAATGGGGAGGGCGAGGTTCAAGCCCTAAAATGTTTAAAAACTCTACATGTCATGTAACATGTTGCTTATATTATGTTGCTGATGGAGCGAAGAGATCGCTCAAGGTCCTCGGCCGGCAAAAAGGGTTGCGGCGATTTAGCGTGCTGCACCCAAACGGAATGGGGACACCGTCGCAGCAGGGGGCAGACAGCACAGTCCTCAGCAGACAGACATTGCCGACCTGGCGGACCCACAACAACATGCCCGGGTGTCCCGCCGACGAAGCAGGTCTCGCCAAAATGTGGAAACAGACAAATGGGTGGAGCAGGGCGCTTGCCGGGGTCGCTTGAGACAGAAAAGACACTCAATGACTTGGTAGAACAAATAAACGAACCAGTGTCAGGGTCATCAACAAGGATCACGTCGAATGGATGAAAGCAAGATTGGCCAGAAAGTTCCTAAAGAAAACAAAATATGGACAGATGGCACACTGTACTGGATGTTGAGACCTAGAAATTTGCCAGAGCGCATTCTGCCAAGCCCAAGTCACAAGTTGCCAAACACAGCATCGCAGTTCATCATGTTTCATGTATAAATGTACAAATACTCTTGTTTCATTACACAAAGTGTTTCTTTGAACATCAGAACTAAATGCTATATGTTATATAATGTGTTATGTTGTTATAACAATTATTTAAGTCATGTCTTTTAAAGAACAAGTTGTCAAAAACTGTGTATGAAAGAACAAAAGCAATTTCTTTAAAAATAGACATAATTGTAAGAATTACAGCGAGTAAAGTAATATGGATTAAGCTTCGCACATCATTTGCACAGAGGCAAACTTAAAATTAAATTTATTGTATTTCTTTATTTAATTTTTATTTTGATAAATAATAAATAATTATTATTGATTTATGTTTTTTCTTTATTATGAGAAGCTGTAGGATATGAAAAGACTGGCATTCTCCACAAACTCAGATCACTTTAAGAATGATAAATTCATTAAGACCTTCACATAATCTGGACAAATAACACGTCCAATGTTCAGTCCTGTGATTCTGATGTATTGTAATTCTTTTATAGAAAAAGACACAAATTCCATAGAGGCAATGGAAATTAATATAGTGCCCTGAATTACAACTATAATTATTATGTTGCCCTACATGTACTGGCAAGTAAACCTACTTATTAGCAACTTGATATTCTACAACAAGAAGAGACGGTATGTCAAAGGAATATTCAAGATGATGTTACAAATGAAAACTTTGTAGACTGTGAGATGAGGGCAAACAGTTTAAATATGCTTGTTTAATTGCAGATACAGTACATGTATAAATGTAGAAATATTCTTGTTTTATTATACAATGTATAGTGTTTTTAACAAATTATATGTAATAGAATATAATATGTTACATTGTTATAACAATTATTTAAGAAATATCTTTTATTAGACAAGTTGTCAACACATTCATTTTTGCATGTGTACTATTAATTGCCATAATAACAGCGAGTTTAGTAATATGGATTAAGCTTGGCACATCATTTGCACAAAGTCAAAATAAAAATATTTGATTAATAATTATACTAGAATAATTCAATTATTATTTTTTAATTGATACTCATCGCAATGCTACGAGAGAGAAAAGACAAGAAGCCCGCAGAGAAGTGTAATATTAATTGTCATAATTACAGCGAGTTTAGTGATATGGATTAAGCTTCGAACATCGTTTGCACAAAGTCAAAATGAAAATATTTAATTTATATAATTAAATTATTATTTTTTAATTTATACTCATTGCAATGCTACGAGAGAGAAAAGACAAGAAGCCCGCAGAAGTGTACTATGAATTGTCATAATTACAGCGAGTTTAGTGATATGGATTAAGCTTCGAACATCGTTTGCACAAAGTCAAAATAAACATATTTAATTTATATAATTCAATTATTATTTTTTAATTTATACTCATTGCAATGCCACGAGGGAGAAAAGACAAGAAGCCCGCAGAAGTGTACTATGAATTGTCATAATTACAGCGAGTTTAGTGACATGGATTAAGCTTCGAACATCATTTGCACAAAGTCAAAATAAAAATATTTAATTAATATATTTCAATTATTATCTTATAATTGATACTCATCGCAATGCCACGAGTGAGAAAAGA
>VMBQ01010541.1:0-26179 GCA_007657795.1 Dreissena rostriformis | reverse complement strand
GTGTAATGTATTATATTAGAAATGGGTCATCTTCCTTAAATAAAAGACTATCTGATGGTAACAAGAATTTCCTTCCCGATCATGTTTTTTATGGATTTTTATTATTCTGATTCTTTACATCAAAATCACTGCAATATATATATATATTCAATATCAGTCTGAATAATTTGAGATTTTTTAGTGCAATAATAAGTAATGTTGTTGATTTTATAGAATGTGTCGATACTATACATGATTGGTGTAATTGACTACACAAGTTAACATGGAGATACATTGTATGATTGTTTAATGAGCAGTTAATGTTGTGTATTAAACGGACAAAAACGAAGCTATAAAAGCTTTATTTGATGAAAGGAATGAGAGGGATGTGCGCAGGATCAGCTACCAAGTATTGTCTGCAAAAATGACAGTATTGTCTCTTATTTGCACACTTAATTTAATTTATGCTACAATTATGGTAATTTACTTCACTCCTATGGGAAAGGTAAAGTAACTCTACATAAAAAATGGCACAATATGTACTTAACATGACCCAATGTGCTACAGACCTATATCTATAACATCAGGTATATATTAACTTAACTGTTCATTGCTTACTAAGAAAATTAATTACTTTGTTGAACTATTTAAGTTGCTGTGTGAGGGTCAAAATAGTTTTCGAAAATATCGTAGCGCGATCGATCACCTGTCTACACTTACAAATTTGTGTCGTGTTCTTAGAAAACTGGGCAAAATGCATGTGCGTAAAGTGTCGTCCCAGATTAGCCTGTGCAGTCCGCACAGGCTAATCAGGGACGACACTTTCCGCCTAAATTGGATTTTTGCTAAGAAGAGACATCATTTAAACGAAAAATTCCATAAAAGCGGAAATTGTCGTCCCTGATTAGCCTGTGCGGACTGCACAGGATAATCTCGGATGACAATTTACGCACAAGCATTTTGCCCAGTTTTCTCAGAACACGACACATTTGATTGACACAAGCCGTAAGTCTTAAAACTATCAGCCTTTTATTGACATGCGAAAGGCGTATGACTCGCAGAATCGGAAACTTCTCTGGCTCAAACTCATTCATATGTACGTACGTGAAAAGGAGTTATTTGATGCAATTAAGTCTTTGTGATGATTATTTTGAATGTGCTGTGATAATCAGTGGATTCGAAACTGACGTGTTCGCTGATTAAACTGGTATAAAACAAGGCCGTAAGCTCTCTTAATGTTTGCCATATAAATGATTTGACACTTCAACTTAATGCTGTTGGCAAAAAGCATCAAAGTTAGGGAAGTGAATTGTTCTGTTAAACTGTTCGCACCTGATATTCTTTTGATATCAGATACTCCAGAGAGTTTACAGTGTATTAAACATTAGCTTAACGTATGGTGTGCTAGTATTGATATGGGTATTATTAGAAGTAAGTCTAATATTGTACATACGATATCATTCTGCGCAAGTACATGAATTTATTTTTAAATTTGGAAATGCCCATATTGACTATGCAAACAGTACACGTACTTGTTGCACAATCTGCAAACAGAGCTTTAGAACTCTATTGCTAAGGCTTAATCTATCGGTGAATTTCCATTCAATTTTTATTTTTTTACAAACCTATGTAAACGCTAGTATTTTTAGAAACGAACGATATAGTTGTTTCATTTCTGTCCAAAACAGAGCTACTGGGTATTTGTGAAATGTTGGTTAATATGCATTTTATGCTGTTGTTTGATTTTCTCGTGTTAAAACCATATTGTCGCCCATCGGGGTAGACTTGAAAAAAATAACAGAGACTAAAACAGTTGTTTGCTGTGCTCAGAATTGTTTAAGGAAAATAAGACTATCCGAAGATATGATGAATATAAAATATATGTATATGAAATCAATATTTGTCAGGATAGAGGAACTATATAAACTGTTGTTAAACACAAATTTTGTAATGAGCTTACACACAAATGGTACGAGAATGTTAATAAGGAGAAGTGTGCTGATTAAAAAAGGTACGTCTTAACAAGAACGTTAAACAAGAATTATAAATTGAGAGATATTGTTAAAGAATTAATAATTGAGGTAATAGAGGGGGGGGGCATTGCTAAAGTGAGAAGTGGTTCATCCCCAATACACATGTTGAAATATGGAGATATCATCATGTGCCATTAGATAAAAGACAGTTTACCTAGTGTAATAGTATTGGAATTATTGTTGTTTAGGGTAAAAAACATTCACATCTTAATTGTCCACTGTGCAGTTATGTTAGACAAGATGTACTAGTTAAATGCTTGTGATCTTGTTAATTGTAGTGCCCCTGTTATCTTGTTTGAGAAAAAAGAATAAAGTTTTAGATGAAAATACATGGATGAAATATGTAATGTGCAAGCATGTTTATAGTCTTGTTATGTAGGTATTAATGTAATGAGACTTCTATGTGATTAAGCTAGTCCCCGTCTATTTGATGACACATGGCCACGATTCAGTATTACCCATGAAGGTCTCTCGTAACTCATGAATGGCAATTTTGTTTTATGTTGTTTATTTTATGTATGTATGTGTTTATATGATACAAAATTGATGATACTATAATTAATAATAGTATGCATAAATGAATGAATGAATGATTAAATAAAAAAAAACAATAAAAAATGAATGAATGAATGAAAGAATGAATGAGTGAATGAATAAATTAAATTAAATTGAATTAAATAAATTAAATAAATTAAATAAATTAAATAAATTAAATAAATTAAATAAATTAAATAAATTAAAAATAAAACTAAATAAATAAAATTAATAAATAAAAAAATATGTAATAAATTTAATACATTTAATAAATTTAAATAAAATAATGAAAATATTGAAAAAAAAGTATATATAATACAAAAATTAATAAATAAATGTTAAAGTATTTTATAAACTTAATACGTTTATGTAATACGATCGATCCTATATTTTGGTAATCAATGTATTGATTAAATATAGCGGAGAAATAAAACTCAATAATGAAACAGATAGTTGATAGTTGCCACACAAACAATGCTTATTTCGACTATTAGTAATGGTTGGTTTCTGCCACAGTTGCAAAATACTTAAGCAAGACGTGTTTTGCTTCCTTCCAATCTAATACATTTGTATAAAAAAATACATAAATGACCTTACTGAACTACTTTCAACTATTTTCGAGATTCGGTGTTAATTGTTATTAAATTTTGCATTTGAGCAAGAAGTAGTGTTTCACAAATCCTCATAAAGCCAAGAACTCGTACATTATCATAAGTCTGTCAGGTATATTGGCTAGAATTGGCGGTGCATATTATCGCAGTTATTCTGTGGTGATTTGTTTGTGTTTTGCCATTTTTAACCAAACAAAAACCGTCTTCGAATGGGGATATAACTTGGTGCAAAATTAATGAATTTAATAACGCAAGCGTAAAAGTTTCAATCCTCCTTCAAACGTATGGATAATTGTCTTTGTCTAGCCACGAACAGTTTGGTTTACTCAATATTTAGTTTTAGCAGTTTTTAGAATGCTGGTCTGGCAATTAAAGATTCTGGCTCAGTTCTATAGGTCTTTGTCTGAAATAACACAAAATTAAAAATAATGGCCGAATGGACAGCAGCAATGTCTGTTAAAATGTTAAAATGTAAAAACAAGTGTCTTCATAATAGAGTCTTAAAAAGCAGGGATAGTTTTCACAATGGTAACGGAATACGAATGATGAGATAAAAATGCACAATAAGCCCAACAAGCAACTTTCTCAGCAGCAATATTAAAGACACAGCGTGGTTCAGACTGGTATAATAACCCGTTTTGCCATGATTTTTTTTATATCTGTCTGCATCTTGATGTCTTCTTCAACTTACATGTACATGTCTTTTTTAGTTTCCTAATTCCTTATTACACAATGTGAAACAATTAAAAACCAGAACTTGATATTGTGAAACAAACTGTGCAAACAACTGTTTTTAATACACGGTATGCGCATGCATGTATATGACCATTTATTGTGAGATGTTATCGTAACGAATAAAGCAAATGGTTATATACATGTTCATTTGTAAAATGTACCTTCTATTTTCTTCATTTTGGCTCTGTCGTAATTTTCGTACTTCCAATTTAATTTTACAATAAGGTTTAGGAATGTTATTCGTCCCAAATCGGATCGATATGGGTAATAATTGTACGCTTATATGTGTTGTATATGGTATATGTTACGTTTAAATTCATGGTTTCTAAAACGTCTGAAATATGGCAGTGTTTGCATTACCCAAACATTTTACTGCATCCGCGGGACTCAATGCCTAGAAAAACGATGAGTCCAAAACTGAATTGGGTGAGGACCAAATATATATATCCAGTTATAGACATCTTGACAAAAATCGTCAATTAAAACACATCCTTGCTTTATAAATATGCTTCATATCATCAAAAAGGTTTTGCATTTTCGCTTTTCAACGTTTCTGTCGTTTACTTTGCTGTATTGGAAATAAAAGTATTATCTCACGCAGTGCTATGTTCAAAAAGAATTTGGATTCAGGCTCCGCAGTCCTCAGTATGCAGTTTTTATTTTAACACTTGTTCTCAGAAATTCCGGTGCTTCCCTAGCCCAAATTCTTGCACAAGTATATATGTTTACGGCGTAAACGCGAACACTGCCATACGGGCTGTTTTTGGGTACGTCTATATGAGTAGGCCAATAAAGGCCCAATATGTAGAAGCCAGTTCGGGCATGCCCAATGACAGCTAAGACCCATATACGCATGATTGCTGGGAAGGAAAATTAATGCAGAGTTTAATCCCAAAAATTACACCATATTTTATTGAAATATATTAACACTGAGAGATTTGACATACTTCAAATTGTGAATTCATGTATGGCTCATCAGATTTAGATTTGTTAATGTGAGGAAACTTGAAATGTTACATTCAAATATTGCGATAAGCTTTGAAGATATAATTTGGTAAACATTTAAGACACTAACTTTATTTAACAGAGATGGGTTATAAAATGTTAAATTCAGGATTTTCTTTTTCAGTAGGCCTCTGTGGACTACTTACCATGGCTTTGCAATAAATATTATCATTATATTGGTGAAAGGATTCTTTTACTTTAAAAGTGTATCCGTTATGAACACGTGGTTTAATTTTAAATTAATTGGATGAATCATGGCATTGCTTTGAAAATAATTTAAGTTGGTGACACGTCAATTGTAACGATAATTGTTCATAATGTTCGCGCAAAGGATATAGTATTTGTCTTGTACCGTTTCTAAACCCTCACAATGTTTCCGAAAGAGCGCCCTTCTCCCCACTCCCCAATGATAGAAGTACTGTTTCTAACTAGGTAATGAACTCAAGCTCACGAGTTTCCCAATTGGCTTAATGATTTCGGTATAAGCTAAAATAAATAAGTTTGAGCTAATTCATTTTTATGATGGATGCAGTTTATATCAATTGAAATTATCATTAACAGTCCACTTTAAAATCTGCTGATAAATGATTATTTGTATCACCGTAGGGAACAAAATAAACAGTGAACAAGGGACAAAATTGTCACAAAACCAGGTTTTCAATGCTGAATGTCAAAAAACGCACTAAGTGACCCCATGACCTAGTTTTTCATCCGGCATGACCCATATTCAAACTTGACCTAGACATAATCTAGATACAACTTCTGACCAAGTTTGGTGAAGATCGGATGAAAAAAACTTGAAATAGAGAGCGGACACAAGCTTGTTCCGCCAGCCAGCTCGCCAGCCAGCCCGCCCGCCCGCATTCGCCGATCTAATAACCAGTTTTTTCCTTCGGAAAACCTGGTTAATAAAACACAGTAAATAAAACACAACATATTAACAATATTTTTTACTGTTTATTTCATGAATGAACATTGGTCTATATAAGTATCATATATATTCGATAATGCTCGTGTAAGCTTTTAATATTGTAAATGGATAAACATCATTTGATATGTTTTGCACCACAGATCATTTTCTAAAAATGCCAATTTAATCCTGCAAAACCAATGCGAAAGTATGATAACACAAATAATTTACTGTTACATATATAATACACATTACAAACACTAAATATAAAAACAACATATTCACATGTACACATATTGGATCACTTAAGACAAAGTATTTTCAAACTTAAAAAATAAATAAAATGTAACCAAATATAAAAATAAAACTGTATAACATGACAAAACATGGCATTCATACAGTAATAAATAAGAAAATATATTATACAAAGAAGAATGTAAAATTCACGACAAAGAATAAACAGTAAAACATTATCATCTTAAAACAAACAAACCAGAATGCTATTTGCTTTAAACTATGTTTGACCAATTAACATGACTTGTTTTATGAAACATTAATCTGAATCTGAGAAAGATTTATTTCAGAGTAAATATTCAATGCTTATTGTTCTAGATCAAAAGTCGAGTGCCAAACTAATCCATTTTATAAAAACTGGATTGAGCTAAAAAGCAATTGTATGCGTCAGACCTAATAAAAGTTGTTGTAGTTATACCTTATTCGTACAAACTCCAGTTAGACACTCTGAAAACCCATTCGAATCACCGGAAAGTACGTTGGACCACATCCCAACTCTTGGATGGTGTCCGTTACTTGTGTTAAAACGTTCATAATACTAATGTATCTGATGTCCCTCCCGTTCATCACCACACATGCACTGAATTGACTGACGTCGCATTTTCAGCTGGCATTGTTTCCCCGTGCTCGAGCACCGGGGCACGCCCTTGAACGGACCTCCACGAGGCACAAAATCCGTGCACGACATGGTGGCAGGGTCCATTTGACACATCCGTCCCTCCGCGCCCAACATCATGGTTACCATGGTGACGCAGACCAGGATTGCTCGTGTAGATGCCATAGTGGCAGTGATAGTTGTTCTTGTTTCTGAAAATAGTGAAGACCGTTTTAAATTGAATAAATAATCAATAGTGATGACAGTTTCAAAATGAATAAGTAATTACAATCGTATTGGTTAAATGTCGCGTATTTTAGAAAATATAACATCGTATTTGTTTTGTTACATAACCATATACATGTTGATAAAACAATTATTCACTAAGAGTTAAACAGTTCAGCAGCTAAAGACAATTAAGTTTATATTAACAAAATATTTGTTCACGAAGGATGTGGTGATATGTGACGGATAATTTAGTTTAAAATCATTTATTTTTTATTTTTTTAACAGTCACACTAACTCAAACATATTATACGAACATCATTAAGTAAATTCATATTGAAACAATGTTTATGAATTTTGTTTAAAGTATCATCAGTATGTTTATCTGTGCGTTGTTTATAAATCCATTGATGAGAAATATATATAACAAAATAACTTACCTTACTGATCGTTTAAAGATTTTTTTTGATAGTGCTTCTTTTCCTGGTGTCTGTAGTACTTTTTTGAACAGTTGTTCGTCTTATGTTTTCAAATCCAAGCTGACCGACTATATATTCTTCATTTACAATGTAAGCTGGTGTTTTTAAATTCCCAAAAAATCCTATTGGTCATCATCGCTCATCGTGAGATGCAAAAACAATAAGCAAAATGTTCAAAATAGGCCAAAACATATCTTTACTAGTTTAATGAAATTTTGTTTTTGGTAAAATACACGTAAAGGTTTAAGAAAAAAACTTTTGGTGCATGACTGGAAAATAAAACATTACTTTGAGTAAACAATGAATGAGTTTGTTATTGTATCGTATATTGTATAAATTTGACTATTTCTTTTTTAATTTTTGGGCTGTAGTGTCACTATGATGAACACAAATAACCTGATTACTCTGTCCCAGTTAGAAAGAGAGTTCGATTTTTAACCAATCTAAAGGATTCGAACGTTTAACTATAACTCTTTTTTGCACGCAGTTAACTATAATAAATATGACCCACCTCATGCGAAAATGAGTCGTATGCCAAATGCGGGCAGCATAGCTCCAAACCAGACTTCACATTCGCGCATTCCAGACCAGAGCTACGCTGTCCGCTTAGAGACCACGAAACCTAGAGTTTCTTTATAGCGGACAGCGAAACTCCAAACCAGCCTGCGTATAAGACTCATTTTCGCATCATAGGTGAAAAGAAGACGTATGCAATTATGTTTAAGTTTAAATGTGATGACATGAAGCCAACTGTTTATTAAGTTTACCTTAATTGTGCAACAACAAGGACGTCTATTGTTACCACTTCAGCAGCTATTAGAATTAAGTATATTTGAAGTGTCACAGGTCTCGTCATAAATCTTGTCATTGTATCCAATTGTTTTTAAATGGTATTTCACACGCGAAAAAGAGAATTACCAGTTTCATTCAAATAATTATGTCCAATCCCTTTGTTGGAAAAAAACAGCACAATTTTTTATATTTAAATGAAATATTTAAGTGTTCCTGGCTTGCAATAATACATGGTAGTGGAGTGGATGGGATAGTTGTTTAACTCATACGTCAGTTGCTGGTGTGTAGTTCATGGTTTGCCAATTATGACATTTTTTCCCATCAAAGTCAAATTTCCCCAGACCAATTACTCGGAAGACCTTTGAGTAACTGTGCTGGGTGCGTCGAGCGGGATTTTGTTATCCACGTCAATAGTGTTGATGTTCCTGATTTGAATACATAATATCATTCATTATAGTAACATCTGCAGAAAAAGTCTTAAATTTTGAAAGATAAATATAAAAAAAATCGTAACGTTTCGTTCTATACGTTTATCATGATGTACATTTTCAATGAATTATTAAATCTTATGTTGTACATTTTGCAGTTAGAGGTTTTCGCTTATTATCTTAACCGGAACATTGACCATCGAGCTGAAGTTCAAGGGGACGTTATTTCTGTATATGATATATATTTTAAAAAACAAAATGGCATCTTAAATCCAGAAGAAAGCAAATATCACCAAGAATAAAATGTATTTGTGCAATTTAGAGCGTTGAAAGTGTATCAATAGTGAGTATGCAATTGACAAGTTAGAAGTTTGGATGTAATCAAGCGTATTGCATTTTGTGTAGGTCATGTCCATATATGACACTCGCTTAAAATGTCCTATTGAGCCTTTTTCTAAGCTATTGCAGAGCCCGTCCTTGGTGCGACTCTCTTAAGATGTTTTTAACATTTTACTTTATAAGAAAAATATTACAAGCCTTATTGCAGACACGACATCCTTCTCACCAACATTACTGAACTAACCGCTACTGACTGTAGTAGGATAAACAATGTGTGCTCATTAATTCATTTCCTGGAAGAGTCTTAAGTTTGTTAATTGATGTATAAACTTCACTGAGCGCACTGGAACATGACATCACATTTAATTGTATATAGTTTATTATGTTTATTGATGAGCTTACTGGTTTAAGGTTTAGATCCTCGTGTTTCTAAATAAACGATATTACGGTGTTTTCATTATTGTAAATTATAAACCATTCGATTTTTGATAAAACAAGAGATGTGTTTGTCAGAAACACAATGCCCCCTACTGCGCTTGGAAAACAAATTATATTTATCATTTGGCAGGTATAGAAATTATCTCCCTTTAAAGCTTGTTACTTCCCTTGGATTTTGTTTTTTGACCTTTGACCTTGAAGGATGACCTTGACCTTAACCACTCAAAATGCGCAGCTCCATGAGATACACATGCATGCCAAATATAAAGTTGCTATCTTCAATATTGCAAAAGTTATGACCAATGTCAAAGTTTTCGGACGAACGGACAGACAGACGGACTGACGGACAGTTCAACTGCTATATGCCACTCTACCGGGGGCATAAAAAGGGCTATTACATACATTGAAATACTATATGTTTTATTTATCTACAAATGCAACAATAACGTAACAGTTTTAAGATATAATACAACAGTTTTTCACTTTACAATATGAAATCTGAACCCGTATTTATCAATGATTTCTTTTACTTGAAAATAGAAAAATATACTTAGACTTTTATGTACGTACTTTTGCATTTAAAAATATGTTATCCATGCAGATAATGCCAAAAATAAATCACTTAATCTCATTGTATATCAATCATTTTTAACTTGAAAATACACAAGTATGACTTAGACTCAAATTAACATACTTGTATTGATGTTGAGTTTGTCATAAATAAATCACTTTAAAAAAGAATACTGAAATGATGAGCAAACACCTTTAAAATTGACAATCTTCTTAGAAATAGCATATGTTAATAATAATATTAAATATTTCGTCAACATTCCACGGATGGAATGGAGAAAACGGGCTCGGATGTCATTCAAAGATACAATACATATATATTATATGTATGCCTATATAACATAAATTGCAATTGCATTTAACAATCCAGCATATTCATTATTTCTCCAGATGTCAAGACGAATCATGTGATCAGCAGTCCCTTTTGCAGCGCAAATGTATCTGACGGCATGACGCCCAAAACTGTGGACGGAAAGCAGGTCAATATTTCTATCCATAGCTTCATTTATTATTTAATTATGTCCTCGGTATCATATTGTGTTTACTTTCAGAGACATTCGCACCATACACGTTTATTTTTAACTACCTTATTACGCCGTAACTTAAATATGTATTATGAATTTTATTAACTCATGACCCGGGAGTCCATTTTCTTAAACAACGTACGGCAAATTTAAGTCACGATCCCATTTTTGAAGCATTATAGTCAGTAAGCACCAAAGTACATGATTTGCTCATTTTAATAATTGTATTGATTCCTTTTTAATATTCCATAAGTCCTTTATCTTAGGAACATATTGATAATAGAAGTTCATTTGTGGCGAGCTAAAATATCAGTCCGAACGTATATTTTTCATAAGATCTTTTATACGAAAATGCCAATAGTAATCCTGTGGTCGGTAGATGTCCTTGATTTCATGGTGACAATTGTGTATTGCAACGATGGAGTACTTTTAATGAACTTAGCAAGCATTTTATTATATTAAAGTTGACTTAACGATCAAAAATGAAAACCAATCCGCAGGCATGAGGATTTGTTCGAAATAGCTCGATTAATTATATATATATATAACATGCCCATATTTGAAAATCTGGATGAATTATGGAACATTCATATACCCCAGGGGTGCAAATAAACTGGAAAAAAGCCGATCGTGGGGTGGTTTTGAAAAAATCAGTATATTTGTTTAAAAAGCACGGAAAGCCTACCTCAAATTGTGCATGTAGTTCAGTGAAATGATGCTGATTAAGAAAATAATACATTAGATTATATTTGGAAAGGTGCCCATTACGGGTGCGCTACCTTAAGTAAACNTGTGTGTGTGTGTGTGTGTGTGTGTGTGTGTGTGTGTGTGTGTGTGTGTGTGTGTGTGTGTGTGTGTATGTGTGTGTGTGGGGGTGGTTGTATGTGTGTGTGTGTGTAAATGTTCCCATTTATAACACAGTCGTTGTTTTCAATAATATTTTAACTTGTTTTTGGCAAGTAAGGTTTAGTTTTTAAAATAGAGAAGTACATGAATTTGCTGTTCTGGTAGGTAATATCGCATTTGTGCCTTTTCGATACGACAAGTCACGACTTTGTTGTTGTTGGCTTTTTTTTTCGTCGTAGATTTATTAGATGGTTTTCGACCCGATTTGGGCGATAATTATATGAAGAATTCTCGTTCTGATTGTATGCTGTGATCATAATGTTATCGTTTCATTCACAAAAAGAACTTAATATTTTACATAGCCATCAAAAGCAACACAGTTTAAATGCTTCACTTTGCGGATAGTCTGGTAGGTTACTACGTAATGACATCATATGCTCGTCACTTGTGTCTATTTACAGTTTCCAACACTTACTGTTAAAATTTGTGTTGTCCGGTTAGCGCGTTTAGTACACGCGCCTCTCACATAGGCGACCCGGGTTCAATTCCCTCTCCTGGCGCATGTCCACTTGTTTAGTGGTCGCTGTACGGTTTCCTCCGGATACTTCGCCCCCCCCCCCTCTCAGCACAAGACCACCCCAAAATTGATCTTTTCAGTAAAATCCCAAATAGCTATTATTTGGTATAAATTTTTAATTAAAAACAAATCCCAAATTTTATGAGTCTAACTCAATTTGTAAACATGTTATTGTTTTCAGATTATTAAATCAAGCTTTTCGGACTGTCGTTTGTGTTGAACATCCGTATGTAACCTCTATATTGTCCAATCTTCATTAAACTTGGTAAGAACAGTAAAGTTTGTCTTAAATTGGATTTCCGCTGATTTCTAAATTTGGTCATGTGTGGTCAAGGCTTGAGATCAATTAAGAAGTCACCTGTTTTGCCCGATTATCTTGAAAATCATAAGGGGTCCATCTTGTTTGCCTTATTATCAAACTGGGTAAGAATATGTTTTACTATAAAGTATTTGCCCAGATAAAATCGTTGCCACAAGGGGTAAAAAGCTTGATAAAAGTATCATAGGCAATTTTTCACAAACATCACACAATCAGAAAAGATCAGTTAAAATGTCGCCGATCATGTTTTCATTATTTATAAATGATATAGAATTTAATTTACAAAAAGGACTAAACGCCGGGAAAACATTGAAGCAATTGTCTTTTTATCTCTTCCTATATGCGGATGCTGCTGCCATTTTCACAGAAACGCCTCAGTTACTATATGTGACTATGTCTCATGTACCAGCGCGTATGTCTGTTGTCTTCAATGTGTCCATTAGCATCTCTTGTGAAATTCAGTCCCTTGTCCTGTTTGCGTCCAGCCATGTTCTGTGATGTCATACTTGTTTTGACCATTAAGAATTAAGAGATACCAAATATACACAATTTGTATTGGCCAATACTAAAAACCCAGTGACAGTCATTGCAAATTGCGGACCATGCTTTCCTGTGCTCTTAGGCTGTCGAATTGCTCTTAGGCTTTCGAAAGACACACTGCAGTTAGTTTGAATCTACGTTGACTTTTTTTCTTCCACCAACCTGGTGAGTTTTAGAAAAACTATATTATATATATTAAGTTTATATATATATATATATAAGAAATCCCGATCGATAGACTTTCGGGCGTATTAAAGCGTCAAATCTTGGGCGGCGTTTGAGAGTTATTTCCAACCCCTACCCCACTACATTTAGCTCCCCGATGGGGAATCTTCCGCGTGACAGGCGGGGATACTTACCACTATACAATGAATCAAGTTCTAGTAGTAGTTCTTGTGATAGGGGGATTCTTACCACTTTAACATGAATCAAGATCTTGTAGTAGTTCTTCTCTTACCCCGTCTATACAGAAGAATTTACCACCCAGCAGACCCGTACGCTAACGTCGCCCAACAGACCGGTTTGGCGAATGGAATTTTTTACAGACTGCAGAGTATTTTGTTTAATGTATTCATTTTGTTCCAGATTTTAGATATTCGAGTTTGGTATGTTGTAACCTATACTGGTTGTAACCTACAAGTCCAGCTTTGCTAATAAATTTGTATTTAAGTGAACATAGAATATTTATGCAATTTCAAGTTTAGTGAATTCTATTTTTGCATTAAGTGAACAGTTAAGCCATGCTTGTTACCATGGTTATATTAAAAAAAATCTTTACATATACATAATATAGTATTCATTTATATTCTGAAGTCAGTAAAGTATCATTTTTGTCTGTGCAACAATTATATTTTGAAAGCCTTGATCTAACATGTTAGAAGATCAATTTCTGTTTTATATGGAAAATATCTTTGCGAACAAGTGTAAATAGCTCCAAATAAATCCATATATTATTATAATGTCTCCGTTATTGTAAATATTGTAAAGAAATGTATCATTATGTAATGAAAGTGTTGAAAGTTTATTTTTTGTTCAGTGAAAATACATTTTAAACAGGAACCACACCTATTTGTATTTGTCGATTTCATTAAAATAATATTTTATTATGTTATTTTTCATTTAAATTGTATGAAAACCATATGAGTATTGTTTCAAAATTGTGTTTGTTTTGATAAGATTAATATGTTTTAGCTTCTATGAATTTAAAACATTTTCTAATGTTGTCTCTTTATTTGTTGGAATGTTCATGAAAGGTCATGGAACACGGGATACAACTCGTTTAAAGATTGAAGGTTTAACATTAGTTACTCCTCTTTGGCTATAAGGTTTTTTTAACAGTACATTTTAATTTTATCATGTATGAGTTGATTGTTTTTCTAAGTTTGATGTTGTTGTTTTTTAGTTAGGCCTGTCCTATTTATCTTTTACTAAGTTCGTGCCTTCTTTTAAATTGTAGTTGTTGTAATGGTTGTAATTAAAAAATATTTCCACGTCTGGAAATAAGTTATTTTAAATTAAAATGTCTTGAGACATTTTAAAGAAGGGAGGGACTGTGTAGGACAGGTCAGTGTTACTATATGTGTCTATGTCTCATGTACCAGCGCTTATGTCACTTGAGTTGTATGTGTCCATTTGCATCTCTTGTGAGATTCATTCCCTTGTTCTGTTTGCGTCCAGCCATGTACTGTGATATCATACTTGTTTTGTCCAGTTAGAATGAGAGATACCAAATATTAAATTTGTATTGGTTAATACTAAAAACCCAGCGAAAGTCATTGCAAATTGCTGACCATGCTTACCTTTGCTCTTAGACTTTCAAAAGAAACACTTCAATTTGTTTTAATCTACTTTGACTATGTGTCTCCTACCAACCTGGTAAGTTTAAGATTATTTGTTTTTGCATTTATGTATTTGTCTGCATAGCCAATGCATTTAATTATTTTGAAATATTGTATTTGTGTGTGTAAGGTTGTGGCGTGTTGTAATTGTGTTCTTTTGTTTGTAGGTTTCAAAATCATATAATATATATTAAATATATATAAAAGAAATCCCGATAAGACTTTCGGGCGTATTAAAACATCGAACCTTGGGCGGCGTTTGAGAGTTATTTTCAAACCCTACCCCACTGCATAAAGACAGGCTCCAAGAATCGTTGAATAATATAGAAGCATATTGTGATAAATAGAATTAAACTGTAAATATTTACAAAACAAAACAAATGGTTTTTCGAAAAGGCAATGCTTAACACAAATTACAAATGGACATACAAAGAAAACGAAATGAAAAATAGTGAGCAATTTTAACTACCTTGGTATTGTTTTGTCAAGTGGGGGTTAGTTATTCCTGCCACAAATTCTTTATATGGCAAAGCTTCACGGGCGATGAATTCCCTCTTTTGTATAACGAAAGATATGGAAGTCCGGATAAATGGTATGTCCAAGTTGTTTGAATCATATGTCTTGTCACTCCTAAATTTGAGCGATTACACAACACTTAGATACATTATGTAACCTGCAAGCTCACTAGATGATATCTGAGTCTGTGTATATAGGACGTTTTGTGTAGCGAAATATAATATTTATAGTTTTTGCGCTAAATAAGTGTTTTTGTATTTGTATTTGTATATAAATTATAATTGCGAAGTATGGGGATTTATTGCGACAACCGATATTGAACGTATTCACAGCAGGTTCTGTAAAAGACTGTTAAATGTCAAACTGTCAATAAATTCACTGTCAATATATGCTCTATTTGATCGATTTATGTTGTACATTGGTAGGAACTAAGAATTGTTATATGATCTTTAAAATTTCTTCAACATAAACAAGTAAAGTATACCCTTTATACTATCATTAATCGGCGAAGATAAAAAATAATATACAAAAACACAATTAATTGGTCCTCCAAAGTTCGCAATTTTTTTAATCAAGCAGGATTTAAAGATGTATGGTTATTTCCGACTCTGCTTTTATTGATAACTGTATTCCTCTGTTAAGAAATATACTCAGGGATCAGTATATATCTGAGAGTGAGTTCATACTTTATGTTGCTCATGTCTAGTTTACAAAGAATTCAAACCTGCATTTGAAAGGTCTTTGTATTTGGATGTTATTGACAATAAAAAAAAAACTAGAAACATCATAGCTAAATTACGTTTATCGTCATATTAGATGTTAATTGAAAGTAGCAGACATTATACCATTGGTACAAACGAAAGAATGTTTTACTTTATGTAATCTTAACGATATAGAAGACGAATATCACTTTATATTTAAATGTCCGTTTTATTTAGAAGAAATATCCAAAAACATATCATCACACTTCTTAATGAGACCAAGTATGCATACATTTTTTAAACTTTTAAATAGTAATAATAAAGGGACCCTTAGGAAGTTAGCTAGTTGCTGTATCACATGATTTAAACGTTCATTATTGTCATTTTTGTATTTTTGTGTGTTACCACTGATTTCTGCAAACATGTACAGTGTATTATAAAATGAATATACTTTGTGTTTTTAGCGTGTTTCCACCGCGTTTCGTTAACATGTTGTTTATATACTCAATTCTTTGTTTATATGAATACGCAAACATGTTTTAAAAAGTTTTTGTTTATCACCGATGAGCGCCCAAAAACCGATGGGCCTCTAGTACGTTTCTTTACACCTATTATGTTTACAATGATGTGTGAAATACAAAATAACAGAACTATGATTTCAGTTTCCAACCCTGAGACCACCCAGCGAGGCTTGTATAGCACGCTTGTATATGCTTTTGTTTCATGAGAATTTAAGCTGTAAATCAATGTCCTGGATTTCAGCTTTTACATATATACCAACGTTTTCCATTCAAAAAATAAATAAATAATGCAACATAAGTGTACTGCCAAACGTATGAATACATTGTCACCAATGTTGTATTTCAAGTGAACACGTATTGTTAAAATACTGACATGGTTAAAACTGTAGCATTTTCTACAAACCAAACCACTGACGGGTTACGACACGCGATGCTTTACAAAATCATAATTGGAATAAACGTCCTGTTGTAAATTAAACAATATCGATCTCAATAAGAGCTTCCCTTTATCTTTTCCGTGACTCTTAAACTTTTGGCATATCCAATGAATTTTTCTCGCATTTAATAAGTTGACATGTTTTCCGTTTCTTTGTGAACTTTCCAGTTCATATCCATTATGCCTTGTTTGATTATGACATCAGTGCAAGTCCTGCTCACAATGTCCAAATCACAGCGTTTGCACTCTATGACGATAGAAAACATAAACAGAAAAGCTAACACATCATCTGTTTAACTGTTTTAGATGTCACCGCACAGTAAGCAGCAATACCGGTAACTCCAAGTTGATAGGCGATGCGCAAAACGAAATATAAGCGAGAGTAAATATACGAATGCTGACATTTAACATGTTTTTTGTACAGTTATTCAAACTATTATAATAATCACAGTATTTTATACCCAATTTATGTCATTATTATTGCATTTCGTGAAGTGATTTCATTTGTATACACCATACGTCTGCATAATTGTAAACGAGTATACACACTGTATCAAATGACATTCAATCTGAAAGTTTTGCTTTGATAAAGTATGACGATGTTGAACTGTTATACGCATGCGATATAGATTTTATTTTTGTGAAATCTGTTACTTGTATTTGCTAACAAACCTTGATTTGTCTATTTATTGACATTACTGTATTTTAAATTAACTTAAACAGTCATTGTATATTTGCGTATTTGATCGTATGCACTATGTACTATTTGTGCCTCAATACTTTAAAACAAAGCACTTAGGATTACAACACATACGTTCCAGTTTCACCTACCGATATTGAACCATTTCTACAGTGGGGTTCGGGATTTCGTTCCGAAAATAAGGGGTTGCTAAGGGATGAATATTTTCAAGGATTAATCTCTAACAATCCCAGTTTTGTTTAGGGATTAATCTCTTACAATCTACTCTGGGGTTTTTAGGGATTTTTTGGGTTGAACACGGATTATTAAGGATTGTTAGGGCTGAATAGGAATTCTAGCACTCTGCGCATGCGTACGGTTGAAACGGCGGAGTGTATAATGTGAGCTTTTGCTAGTAATGCGCATGAGGGCTGAAAAAGCGGAGTTATTATCGCGAGCTACAGGTGTTGTTGTATTTAAGAGTTAAGTTGCAGGTCGTTTCCGCGTCTTCACGACTACAATGGTATCGACCTGCCCTGTGACCTTTCAGTTGGAAATATTTAATTTTGAGCCAAATTAGATCAAATTTACCGCGGCTTCCCGGGTATTCGCTGAAGAGATAATTTAGATCCAAATAGTCGCACGATGGCCAGACAAGGCCGTACAAATTTGGGAATACAGGAAGAAAAAGCTTCTGGTCGAAAAGGGAACGCTATAGAACAAAACCTTATTTTGTGAAATTGGCTAATTTAGATAGATCAAGGGAAATTAGGAGAGAAGAGAAAAAATGAAGTCAAGCTTCACATAGACAAAATTCAAAAGCTGAAGACTTTAACAATAACAAGATTATATACCTTTCTCTATTCCGAATGACATACTTGCCGTACTAAGCTACTCAATATCAGTTTGAACAGCATAATAGAATCAGCCTGTTCAAATTATGTCAAAGCATCGATGCGGATCAGCAAACCCAGTCAGTAAAATCTGTTCGTGTCCAAAAATACGCAGCAAGCGGTCTTCTGTCTAAATATTTATTTATTTTCATTCAACCTTGTCGATACTTGACTTACGTTAAAACAGCAGTACGGTAATAATCCTAATGTCGCCTCGTTTTTTCTCTAGATTCAGTTTCCAAGCGTGCCTATATATTAAAATATAGTAAAGTGTATTCAATTTCGTTTACGTAATATACGGGACAAAATAACAATAATGAACGGGACAGTTTTTGATGATGATGATGCAGCTCTTGATGATGTTGAGGAGGATAACATATTATTTTAATAATAGAGAATAATAAATGTACTCATAACTTTGAGTAAAGCATATTTCAGTGTATGTTCAACCGTATGTTTATAATGCGCTTATTTTGCAAACAAAAGAACGCATATTTTAAACATATTTCTTAGCCATGTATGTTATGTCGCTTGTTTGAATATAATTCAGACATTATTTGCGAATCTTTGGCAATATTTTTGAAAATTGTATTGTCTAAATTCAATAGTCTACCGAACTGATAAATTTGTGCTTTTGGAACCGAAAGGCGACCTTTAGTTTATCGTGTTCTCGACCTATCCTCAGTCTATATTAAGAGAACATGCGATATCGAGAGATCACGGTGCCAGGTTTCGAGAATACGATGCAAGATCGCGATATTAATATCGTGTTCTCGCATCGTGCTCTCAAATTGTTAACCTTTTAAATATAAAGCAAGGGCGAGATCGTGAAAACACGATGCGAAGATACGAGGTTACGCTATTAATACTGCGATTTCGCGTTCTCGTTTCGTGATTTCGCTCCTTTGCATCGTTCTCTCGCGATCTAGCACTTACAATTCAGAGATCGACGATAGAAAAACACGAGTTTCCCTTACACAACACCGTACATTCACGCTGCTGTAGTATTTCAATAAACACACTGGTATTCTCAATTGATGAGTTAATGCGCTATTACTAATGGAAATCCAGTGTATCGTAGGCATTTTTTGATGATTCATTTTTGTCTCTTCTCTCCGTTGATGTATATCCTTCGTGTCACTCATGTGGCAGCCCTTGATTTGCAGGCTACGTCGATCGAACATCATTCCCCATTAACTAAACAATGCCTAAAACAAAACACATATGTTTCTAGAATGCATTTCCTCTGTGAAAACTGTTGATTTCCTGTCATTCCCTTCAATAGTATGTCCAACTAAATTTCTTTTCGATTAATGCTTATGCGTTGTCAATTTAGAACTAAGTCATATTTCTTCAGCTTCAATACGTCAAAATTGTCCTGATTGTCTAGCGTTAGGCATTTCAGTGTCCGGTATGTTGTCAATGTGATTTGTTTGGAATAAAAATATATAAATGCAAAGAGCTTTATGACATTTCATAGGAAGTTTATCCAATATGTGCAACTGTTCGGTTTGCTTATAATTTTATACAATTTCTGAAACAAAAGTTGACATATTCACGGAATTTACTAATCATGATCGGCTGGCTTCGAGATAGTTGATGCAGTTCAACAAAAATCTACAGAAAAACATTTCCCTTGTACTAAAGCTCTCGACAGTATTCCGGCCATCTCTCCATCTGCTTTGATATGTCGATGCTCTCGTTTCCGCTGGAAATTGAAATAATGCCGCCTGTTAATTAGTTAAAAAAACAACAGAAGTATCTTCCGTCTCGAAAACAAATGATTGCATACGAAACTTAGAACCACGTTAAAGCATAAAAATACCGAACCATTTTGTTAACATTTATATTATTATTATTTTTTAAGAAAACACATATGTTATTATCTAGTTCCTATAGGAGTTATTAACACAGCGTTTACTGCATTCGGATGCAATGTAATGGAAGGTTTTGCCTGAACCTGTGTGTGAATTCTGACTGTATACAACAGCCAGTGTGAACTTAATGGCAAAACCCGCCCTCCATAGCAATACAGTGTTTTATGAATAACAAATTATATCACAAGCTATGCATCTTCACAATAAAATGCCCAGACCATAGACCATTGAATTGAGTTTGTCAGCTTTTTAGTATTTAATTTGTATTAAAATAGTTTAATATATTAGTGTTTTTGTAACGTCAACTAGCAAACAACGTTGAAATATTGACTGGTATGATAGGAATGGTTATTGTACGCAGTTGTTCAATTTGAAAGGTAACCATTAACTAGAATACAAATGCAACATAAGGCGATTACCACATACGACTGTCCTACTTTTTTGAACAGGACATGTCACAAGACACAATGATTTAAAAACTGCATTATTTTCTCCACTGTTATTTTTTAATATCTATTTATTACTTTAAAACATTAAATGCTATCACTGCCAATGTGTTTTCCCCATGACGAATAAGTAACTTTATTTAAGGTTTATCAAAACTACGCAACTTCCCACGGAAATCCATCGAGTCTAACAATACATAAGTAAACGTTAATAACCGAAAAACATGCTTCAATTAAACCTCAATTATGTTATTAAAGCTACAAAACAACTTGTATAGTTGATGTTAAATAAGTGCATACTTCAATTCATTCGACATTCTTTTGCTTATAATTAATATCTGAACGAACACAGCGACAATTTTGATACAGTTAGTTATTTACATGAATTTTTTCTTAATGGGTATTTTAGATTAATGATTTAGAACAATGTCATTTTTACATAAGCATCTAACATTTATTATAAACTATTTTAAATACATTATCATTTTTCTATACATTAATATTTATTAGCGAAAACCTCCTACTGTCAAAACATAAGACTTAATAATTAATTAATTAATTAAAATGTACATCGTGATATACGTATAGAACGAAACGTTACAATATTTTTTTTTATCTGTCAAATTCTAAGCATTTTTCTTCATATGATACTATAATAAATGATATCATGAATTTCAAATTAGCAACATACTTTTGACGTGGATAACAAAATCCCGCTCGACACACCCAGCACAATCACTCAAAGATATTCCAAGAAATTGGGCTGGGGAATTTCTATGATTTGACAAAATAACATAAATGGCCAACCAAAAACTATACATCAGCCACTGACGTAACTCAATGGGTTAAACAACCATCCCACCAACTCCACTACCAGTAATTATGGAAAGCCAAGAACACTTTAAAATGAAGTGGTAATAAGTGTATTTCTTCTCGGAGGGAGACGTCCCTGTTGTTGCACATTTAAGGTAAACCAACTAACAAGTTGGCTTCATGTCATCACATTAAAACTTAAAACTAATTTCGTTCAAACTTTGATCAGCGTCATGAGAAAATGGGTCTTATGCGAAGACTAGGCAGGAGCTACGCTGACCGCTGTAAATTAGCGCAATGATTCGTGGTCTCATAAGCTGACAGCGTAGCTCCTAACAAGAATTCACGAATTCGCAGTCTGACCTGGAACTTCCTGTCCGCATATGACAGAAGACCCATTGCCATATGACGCGGGTCATATGTATTATAGTCCATTGATTGAAAAATAGACTCAAAGTGACACTTACGAAGCTCTTCGATTGCTAAGGAATCGAGCTATTGCCCATCTGTTGCCAGCTTACTGGTGTATATTGGTTTCATTACAGTGACAATAAAGACGAATAAAATTAATAGTCAAATGTGTGCAATATACACTATAATAAAAAATGTGTTATCACACACATATTGTTTCATGGCCCAGTCACGCTTTCGACAAGCGTTACGTTTTTTTTACTACAACAAACTGTCATTTAACTTAACAAAAATGTGTTGGCCGATCTTGAAACATTATTTTTCCCTTTTTTTAGCATCACATCCTGAGCGATGTTGTAAATGACACACAGGTTTTAACCGGATCTATTTTAAGACAAATCTCAATTTTGGGATTATATAAAGTCGGTTAGTTTGGATTTGATACTATAAGACGACCAACTGTTCGCAAGGGTACTACAGAGCCAGAGAAAGGCAGCACTAACCTAACAATTCTATATACGAGAAATTGGGTAAGTTAATTATATATTTTTTTTTATTTCTCATCACTTGATTTATATGAAACGCATTAAAAAAATACAGAGGGATTTTGAAACACCAATTTAACAGAAGCTTATATATTTGTTAATATTAATTCAGTTTATGATGTTAGTATAATATGTTTTAGTTAGTTGGTCTGTGAACAAATATCGTTCAAAAATGAATTTGGATGAGATGATACGTCCCATTTCACCACACCCTGAGTGTACACATATTATTTAACCAATCAACTTTTTTGTCTTCAGCTGCTTAACTGTTTAACCTCTAGCGATTAATTGTTTTATAAAAATGTTAATATTTATGTTACAAAAGACAAACGTTTTTTTGTTTCAGAATTACTAGACAATTAACCAAAACGATTGCAATGACTTATTTATTTTTAAACTGTCTTCACCATTTATTAGTTATTTAATTTAAAACGGTCTTCACTATTTGCAGAAACATCACCAACTATCACCAACACTATGGCATCTACACGAGCAATCCTGGTCTGCGTCACCATGGTAACCATGATGTTGGGCGCGGAGGGACGGATGTGTCAAATGGACCCCACCACCAAGTCGTGCACGGATTTTGTGCCGCGTGGAGGTCCGTTTAAGGGTGTGCCCCGGTGCTCGAGCACGGGGAAACAATGCCAGCTGAAAATGCGACGCCAGTCGATTCAGTGCATGTGTGGAGATGAACGGGACGGACATCAGCTACATTAGTATTATACACGTTTTAACACACTAAAAGAGCTCCGTCCAAGATTCGGGATGTGGTCCAACGTACTTTACGGGGATTCAAATGGGCTTTCAGAGTGTATAACTGGAGCTTGCGCGAATGAGATACAACAACGACAACAGCAACAACTTGTATAGCTCTTACGCATACAATTGCTTTTTAACAGAATACAAGTAAACACAAGTTACATTTACGACTGATTTACATGTATTATGGATAGGATTGGGTTGCTCAAACGGTCAGTTTGTGTTGTTGTTTTTCCATTTATATTTATCAGCAAACATCATAATGGTGATACGGTGATATCCGCTTATCATTGTTTAAAGGATACATTAGTTTCATACTCGACTCTTGATATAGATAATTATCATTCAATCTTTATCCTGAAAAGAATCTTCCTCATATTCAGATTAATGTTAAATGAAAGAAGTTATGTTAATTGGTCAAACATAGTTTAAGCAAATATTTCTTCTGGTGGGTGTGATTTAAATGTGAATATTTGTATGCCCATTCTTTGTCGCAAATTTTACAATTTTTTGTGTCAATATATATTCTTATTTATTGCTGTATTCATGCCATGTTTTGTCATGTTATACACTTTTATATACTTTGTCTTTGTTGACATTTGTATTGTTTTTAAAATGGAGAAATACGCTGTCACAAGTTATCAAATATGTGCATTTGAATTTTATTTTATAGTAAGTGTTTGTATTGTTCGTTGTCTACATTTTAGAGTCATTTATGTATGTTTACATACATTTGCGTTCGTTAAGAAGAGTTAAATTAGTATTTTCGTTAAGAAAATGGTCTGTGCTGCAAAACATATCAAATGATGTTTACCCGTGTACAACTTTAAAAGCTTACATGAGCTTTATTGAATATATATGATACTTATATAAACTAATGGTCATTCATGAAATAAAAAAAAATAATATTGTTAATATGTTGTGTTTTATTTATTGCGTTATTCACGGCATATTTTATTCCCTTGGGTGATACAAAATAATCATTTATCAGCACATTTTAAAGTTGAATGTTTATGATTTCCATTGATATAAGCTGCATCCATTCACAATGAAAAGGAATTAGCTTAAAGTTGTTTATTTAAGCTTTTACCGAAATCTCTAAGCTAATTTGGAAACTCGTGAGCTTGAGTCCGTTTAAAGTCAGAAACAGTACTTGTATCATTAGTGAGTGGGGAGAAGGGCGCTCTTTCGGAGAGAATTGATGGTTTGGATCCGTTGTATCACCTCGAACATAATGAAACATTATCATTACAACGTCTTCCCGTTGTTAATTATATTCAAAGCAATGCCGTTTTTATCCAATTATATAAAATTAATTAAATTTAAAACAAAACACGTGTTAATAAATGGTGCACTTTTTAAATAAGTATTGGTAATTTTTTAACAAATATAATAGCAATGTTAATTAAGTGGGTGATAAATGCAAACGTGTTATGCACGTGTGTTTAAAGTTGAACAGTTACATTCATGGGCTAATCAAATTAATAAACATCGTTTGTGTTTTAAACATTTATTCTTTAATTGTTTATGTGGAACAATTTAAAATAGTTATTCAATGGACATGATGTTGACAGATTTGTGTGCATTTGAGAAATGGCATTATATGTATTGTACTTACACAAACTATAATAAGTATGTAGAATGGTATAAACTAATAATAACAAAAAAAAACAAGAGATACAAGTTTACAAAAATGTATGCCTACATGGGTTTCGAACCCAAGACCAATCGTAAGGAAACATAAACAATGTGTTCATTAAATGCTATCACTGCCAGGCGTTAACCAAATACAAACGATTTTCCCCATGATAAATCAGAAACTTTTGCCATTTTTGTGAAAACTAGGCTACGTCCACTGAAAGCCATTGAGTCTGACAATAACTGAGTAAACTTAAATCACCAGAAAACATGTTTCAATGACAACTCAACAATCTTTTTAAAGCTTCAATACAACTTGTATAGCTATGGTAAAATTATTGTATAATTTAATTCATTTAACGTTGTCTTGTTAACTTACGAGGCCCTTTGACTTTAACTATACTCTGTCTGGTAAATGAATAATAATGCATTTATTTATTTTGGGTTATAATAGAAAGCATGGCTGGTAACTGATAAATTTATATACTATTGCATTGTATTATCATGTAAAGTAATACATTTTACTACCGCAAGTCTTCAATCAATGTTCTTACAGTGTTGATGGTAATCGGATTTTGCATACAGTGTTTTCAAAACAATACACAGAATGTTATCATGTCCATATGTATGTCCATTATCTACCTTGTATTTGTATTTGTTTTGTTACTACATGAATACTAAATCTATGGCATGCGCAGAAGTCCTCTTATTATTGAGTTGGTATAAGGTCGGTAAATTCACATATTCTTATGTGTCTTTTTTCTTTTTTAAACATATGTAACAACATTAAAATGCTAACGGAAACGAACCATTAAGAACTGACGGCTAAAGAACACAGCGGCGATTCGGATACAGTTAGTTATCCTCTTTTAATTTCTCTCAATGGGTATTTTAGAATGATGAATAAGAGAAAGGACCGTTTTGCATAAGCGTCTAACGTTTATTATATTTTTGTTTAAATATATTACTATCTTTTCAAAACGTACATATGTAGATATAAATTAGCGAAACCCTCAAACAGTCAAATTTTCAACTTTATATTTAATAATTAAATGACAATGTACATACGTATGTACGCATAGAAAGAAGCTAGTGTTTTGTCTTACAGCATTTTGCATAAGATGTTACTATAATGTATGATCGTATGAATTAAAATCCGGAACATCAACACTTTTGACGTTTATAACAATTCTTGCTCGACGTATCCAGCATAATCACTCAAAGATGTTCCGATTAATTGGCCTGGATTTTTTTTCCATGATTGGAAAAAATGACATAAGTGGCCTTCCAACAATCATACGTCAGCCACTGACGTTACTCAATGAGTTAA
>VMBQ01010540.1:12561-22860 GCA_007657795.1 Dreissena rostriformis | reverse complement strand
AAAAATGGACACTTTATGCTACGAAATAATAACAATAAAAGTGTTTTAAAGCAATAAATTTACAAAGTTGTAGTGAAAGTTTACAATTCTGTAGTTTGGTCCTTTTAGAAATATAACCCATGACGTTCCACGCCAATTGCCGTTTCAATTGTTCAAGTGGCCATAAACAGTTTTGGTTAAAACCACCGGGCATTAGACAATACTTTTATCAGTTTGCATATAGTCGTGTGTAACGGGTATGACTGAATAGCGGAAAGGGCCCCTTTCCGCGGAAAGGGCTTTCGGTGTTCGGAAAGGGCCTACATTTTTTTTTTCAATGTTTTGAAAACATTTATTGGAATTTTCATAAACAGCACCTTACATTGTGTTTTCATTTTAAATTTTATTCAAATCCATCAAACAATGATTTAATTTTACAATATTTTTGAATGCCGTACGATACGAGTAACGGAAAGGGGCGAGCACCACGGAAAGGCTCGTATCGGAAAGGTGCCTCGGCCTTCAGAAAGGGTCTTAAATTATTATTTTTTAAAGTTTTAAAGACATTTATTTGCATTTTCATAAACGAAACGTTTCTTTATGTTCACATTTTCAATTTCATTCAAAATCCATCAAGAAATGATTTAATTTTACAATATTTTTGAATGTATTACGATACGAGTAATGGAAATGGACGAGCACCACGGAAAGGGCTCGATCATCGTTAAGTTTCGTAAAAAAAGGAAAGAACCTGTCGATGTTCGGAAAGCGCTTTATATATTTAAACGGTTACTTTCTTAAAACATGCATTGGTTGTCATAAACAAGTAAAACAATTGTGACCATTGTTCCGTTTTTATTGAATATTTGATATATTTGATAAAAACAATTTTGTGATACCTTATTTGACGTCAAAAGCGAAATAGATCTTAATATCTTTATAAGCTTAAATATACACAGAGTATCATACGTTATAACATAATATCACACGCTAACAAATAGCAACATAGCATACATTATGACTGAAACTGTACAATGAAGAACAAAAATAATACAGTAGGCATTATGCCCATGAGTATACATGCAATCATATGTCAACACAATATACATAAAACCAAGTCACAGGTCCTGCAAAGTAAATCATCACAATCAAATCGAGACATTGTCAATGTTTTAGACGTAAACGATAATTAATGTTTTGTCTTCATGGAGATCAACGTTTTGCAGTTCTTTTAATGATGTCGACGAGTTATGTGTTTTTATTTCTTCATTACTGTTGTATTAGTTGTCTTTTAGCACTTGGTGTTCTGGATCTTTCCGCTCTTTTTCTTTTCCGTTGTTGTGTTTTTTGCCGGCTGTTGGTATTCGTTGGACTGTCCTTGTTCCATCAGCTGATACTATTGTGTGAATGTTTTTTCCCATAATCATTCAGAAATTTTCGTGTTCGCTTTTGTCGGGCTTCTTCTGTCAGTGTTGCCCAGAAGCTGATGTCAGTCTTGTGGTGCTGGTATTTTTCTGCCAATCTGTAATTTCCTGTGTCGCGTATGGCTCTTAATCGTTCCTTCTGCTTCCCTTTGACGAGGTTGTACAGCGTATTAATAAATCGTGGTAAATCTTGTTGTCGCCACTGTGTTGCAAAAATTGTAAGCTTGCTATCGAGTTCCTCAAAAATCACTGTTACGAATTTATCAGAACAGAACAAATATTTTATAACTCCCATTTTTATTGGGTACATCTTTTAATCAAGACATTCGCTTACAATTAAATGACACTTATTAAGTGGTCAAATTATTGAGAAGTATTAGCAGTTCAATTAATTCGTCAGTCAAACTTGTGCCTTCTGTGATCTGCCTTCCTTATCAAAGATTATCGACTACCAACCATCTCAGTGATGTAACTGACAATAAACGTGTGTAATGTTATAAAAGTTACCCAGCTACCGCTCGGTATATGGACTAATAAAGGCAGTTTAAAAATTCTTAGATATCGGATTTAAACCGATACTGTTACAAATTACTGATGTATAGATGAATAACGCATAAAAACAACTATGAAAGAAAATATTTATAATTGGATTTTAAATTTGATTCAGGAACACCTATGCGTTAAAGTACGAAGAAAACTAGATAAATGGATAACCAAATGTCAAATAAACGCAAAACACACATCAACTTAGTATTTAGTATATAATGTAGAACAAAATTCCGATTAAATTCCGATTAAATTCCGATCTCACTATGAAATTTGGGTCGAGATTAAAACTCTTGCCCTTGACATAAAAAATAGGGCTGTATGTTATAATTTCGTCGAGAAATGTTTTGGTAGAAACTGTCCGATATATTATTGTATTAAAACAGTGCTCAATTTGTATTTATTTTCAATACCACAAAATCCTATATACTGCAAAGTTCTATTTAGAGTAAATAAATGGCTTTGCGTATACTCCCTACTGACTTTACATTTTACTACTAATTTTGGCTGATTTAACAAATCAGCTGTACTGCAAAATTGTAATTATAAGGAAAAGGAGAAGGAAAGGTAATACAGCTGAACAGCGTTTTTTTTATCACGGTGGTCGGGACCGGCAAAAATAAATGCCAACACTAAATTTTACATACAACTTATATAAGTAGATACAACATTGCAAATTTACATCAGAAATTTGACATACGTTATGACAACGACTTTCTAAAACATCTATAATTATTTAACATGAAATTCTAATATTTGTTACCGGTATTCGAAACTCGTGTACGACTCAGTTTACTACTAATGTATATAAGGCACAAATAACTGCCATGACACGAAGATTTGTATCAGTTGGGTTTCATATGCTTTAATCTGTAGACAATTACGACAATTATCACTAGCTAGGCGTGAAAACGTAATTGAGGTTGATAGGTCAGCGTTGATAGGTGCGAACAAATGACAAGTATTATTGCGATTTAAAAAAAAAACGTGTCTATTTGAGACCGAAATTTTCTTTCGAAATAATCGAGAGTTCGAATCAATGAACTTAGGTTTAACGGTGTTCAGATGTATGTATAAGTATTCAGCAGACACTATAGAGATCTGAGAGCACATACAACAATGTGCGATTTTCTAGCCATTACAATACAGTGGACTAACATTTTACTTATGCAAATAATTTAAGTAAATATCCGATCGAATATAACACGGTCACTGATAAGAGATTAAAACAACTATACGGTTACCATTTGCTATGTGACATGACAAGCATGCTCCCAATTGCGTTATCAATTAATTAAGTAATAACAAATATGTTATACAGAAATCTTCCACTAATATCATTTTATCAAATGAAAAATGATGGTCAGCGAAAAAAAAAATGCCCACTCTAAAACAATGTCATTTTGTGAACAAAAAAAAAAGAATCTTCTTTGGAATATACGCTGACGTATGTACAAGTACATAGATATATCACTAAGCCTTACCTCGCAGTAGATGCATCATGCAGTGGTCATTGCAAGTTTCGGAGCACACCGAACACAAGTAATCCATTTCAATCCATTTCAATAACAATAGGCAAATGTTTCAAAACAAATCCTTCAGTATGCACATAGGTTTTCATTACTTTTCACGAAATAAGCCATTATTAAAAATCTTTTTTGATGTTATTGAAAGTCCCTTTTTTATATAAATGCTCTTGGAACTTTCGATAATTATATACATTGTGACAACTTAAGCAATAACAATTATGCATTTCAATATCATTGAAAAGGGATCGAATACGTAATTAAATTTGTTTGTAGCAGTATCATTTTAACATCAAAGTCATATAATAAACGAACTAGATAAACAAGTTTAATCTATGACCGAGGCATTAACCGCGCAATCGACCAATCATTTAGATTACAAATCCAATTGATTCTCAATTCAATTAACTTGTTAAGGTTAAACAATTACAAAAAAACTAATACGAAATCTGGATTCCTTTTTTAATGACTTTAAGTATCCGACTACTATTGTAGTAAGGTAAGGTTTCGTTTATGAAAATACCAATAAATGTCTTTAAAACTTTAAAAATAAATAGTTTTAGTCCCTTTTCGAAGACCGAGGCCCCTTTCCGCGACGAGCCCTTTCCGTGGTGCTCACCCCTTACCGTTACTCGTATCGTACGGCATTCACAAATATTGTAAAATTAAATCATTTCGCGGTGGATTTGAATGAAATTTACAATGTAAACATAAAGTAAGGTTTCGTTTATGAAAAAAACAATAATTGTCTTTAAAACTTTAAAAATAAATAAGTTTAGCCTCTTTCCGAAGGGCGAGGCCGCTTTCCGCTACGAGCCCTTTCCATGGTGCTCGCCCCTTTCCGTTACTCGTATCGTACGGCATTCAAAAATATTGTTAAATCGTTTCTTGATGAATCTGACTGGAATTTAAAATATAAACACAATGAAAGGTGCTATTTATGAAAATTCCAATAAATGTTTCATAACATTGAAAATAAATAAATTTAGGCCCTTTCCGAAACACCGAAAGCCCTTTCCGCGGAAAGGGGCCATTTCCGATCATCAGTCATACCGGTGTTTAACCATCTAAAACTTTTGCGGGAAAAGTTAACTCCCTTGTTTAAGACGGTCCATTAAAATGTGCGAAAACCAATCCTTACTTCTCATCATGTAAAGCTGAGAAAGCTATTAGTCCAATAAACTAGTTTGTATGTCCCACCTTGTTTCGGACTAATTGCNCGCACACACACCATTTGTTATTTTCAATGTGATATCATGTTATAATTCCATTAGTGCTACTCTCACAAATACAAATAAAATAATAATCCTATCGTTAATGTAAACAACAACTTTTATTTTAATTTCATGCTCTTGTACGATGATTAAAAAAAAATATGCCCTTGAGTCCTTGAGTTCGGGTACTTTGACGTAAAAGATATGATTTCTTAAATTCTTTGATCTGCTTATTTGATGTTTTATTAACCAATTTACAAGACTGATTGCTCGTCAAAATAAATTGCAAAAAAAAATATAAATTATTTGAGAATTATCACTTTTAGTCGAAATTTTGACCAGTATGAGAATTTAATATTATCTGTTCAAGAGATTTCCGTATTCAACGATACCACGGTTTGAGGATTTTTTTTATTAAGAGAGCGAATTACAACACTCAAAATGTATTAAAATCATTTAATGTAGTATTTATTTAATTATATTATAGTTGCGCACTACGGGACGTTGAAAAACAAAAGTAAATAACAGTATTTGAGATTGTGATACTTATTAACATCCCTATAAAATTAATGTAATAATAATTTGATTTATTAAATTAACATTTCACTCAAAATGTATTTGATTGCAATGTGTAGTTTTATAGATTTCAGTATAAAGAAGTGAAACTCCAGAAGCTTTTCTATCATACTCAATTAATCAGGTATGGAAGTTCTTCGAGAGATCGGCCGAAAAAAAGCGGTTCCTGTCAACTATGCTCTACAACAATGCAACTAAATAGCGGTTCATTGATTCAGCTAGCTTTGTGCTTGTTTTTTGCACTTAAATAAATAAATGTATACAATTTTAGAAAAAAAGCATCAGTGATTAACATATATTTTCACGTGTTTGTTTGCATGCTGTCTTTAACAAGTCTTATGTATATCAAATAATCAAAATGTTTTCGTCCGAAAACTAGTATTCGTTTGTTGTCTGTTAGTTTATCTTGTTCATTATTCATTGATTTGTATGATATTTCTCGCGGTATTATTCTCAAACTACGAAGTGTGAATAAATTAATAACTCGGCCTTTTTGTCCTTTAATTACCTTTGGTAATGTAACCCCGTCTAGCAATAACGCTTGGAAACTCCTTTTCGGTGCGATATACCACCCTGGAAAGCATGTGCGGATTAAGCTTGTTCACAGCCAGGGACCTTGACACAAATATTTCCGGCGTCGGTTTGATTTCGAAAGCTTCATCGTCAATCTCCAAGCTACCGGTCTATAAATAAAAACAGAAATCGAATTGAGAAAATGTCAGTCCTACTTGTTTAGGGCTATATTGCAACTACAGTATTCGAATGTTTTTTATATGCGTTGCTATCCGAGGAGGAATGAGAACGTTTATTTTCAAAATTCGTATTTGTCTGTACCTCTTCATGCGTGAAAAGATAATGTTGTAGTTTTTGGTTTGCTTTTGACAAAAAGCCTAAGGCAATGTGTCGGTGTTAGCGGTCAACTGCATCCGGAATCATGCACCGTTGACCGCGATAATGTACGAATATATAAATGCTTAAAGGATTATCGGATTTCTATAAAAGTTGTTAAAGCCTCAGGGAATGTTTTTCTCTGTAACAGTTAAAATGCCTCTGCGTAGATATATTTTCGTATACTAGTATTGCCTTCTTCGTGGAATACATGTGTTTGTGCATGGTTCGTATTCTGAAAGTTCGTTAAAGAAATTTAAACATTCACAACATTTCTAAAGAATAAATATATTCGGTGTTTTTTTTTCTTTCACATTCACGTGTTTTTAATAAGTAAATATTGTTGGAACTAATGAATCTGTTTTGTAAAATGTGCGAGAAACATTGCTTTTTATACAGAAATCGTAATCTCAAATTTGCACGTCAGTATGTTAATTCTGTTAGGACTGTGTAAACACCAGCACTGATCTCCAAAACATTTCCTCACCAGTGTTCGTCGGCATGCGCCCTTTGATCTCTTGGAGCATTCAACCATGAACGTACCACCATTGTCCTTGTCGTGGTAGAACTTCACATCCTAAAACCAAGATGAAACACAAATGGACAAACGCAGGCCTTCGAATAAAAAAATTTACACATAAATGTAGTAAAACAAACATCTAATGCCTATTATTTTCTGCGGTCAATGTGTACAAACCTTATTAAACTAGACATCACAATCATTACTGACCCACAGTTGCTGTTTCCGTATCGTACTAAATGTATAAACTAGACTGTTCAGCCTTGGAAATGTCAAATTTTACGTTCGCAAAGCTTGACTCCGATCATCGGTAATTATTTTCTTTTGCTTTTCTTTTTAGCCCATGAATCAAACCTGTCTTCAATTAAACAATTTTGCTCTATTAGCCAATAGTACAAAACTTACAGTAATGGGCGCTGTTTCTTTCTTGACAAGTTTATTTTGACCATTCTCTGTGTGGACCTCGTACACCGGAGCGTTCTGGTTCAGTCGCTTGTTCTCCACGAGATTCAATGTCAGATCCTCTTGTCCGCTGCGCTTCAGCTTGAACTGAAGAGCTTCCGGCAATCCCAGGTCAAGATTGCGTGTCCTGGCGTTCTGGGTAATGTCCTCAAGCCAAACGGCATGATTCAAAGCTGCAATAATAAGATAGAATATGCACGTTTAAGAAACATTCCGTACAAATTTCTGAAGAAGTCTGCCTAACTAACGCAATTTAAAAAAAAAATAATTCATAAACAGATTCTCAAACTTACGGATCCGTATAAAGCTAAAGAAATAGTTACCGGATTATGCTCGTCAAGTGAAGATATAAAATATCTTCAAGTTCAAAAAATGTCATAATTTGGTTTTATAAAAACTCAAAAATCAAAAGTGGTTTACTAACATACATGTGGATTTAAAACACTATCAAAAACAATAACACTTCCATTTACTCAATATTAATTGAATTTGCTAGGACACAACTATTATCTTTATCTTATCTTATCTTATCTTACCTCAATCTCAAAGACGGATTTTTTGTCGTAATGTGAAGTAATGTCTGAAAGCCCATGGAATTATGAAACCGTTTTCTTTTTGGCATATTTTATTCCATTTGAATTTCCCGCAACGATATCTATTAATACGACACATGAACACTAACATGGTGCCATTAAGTGTCACTGTGTCGTATGAATAGATATACAGTAGACTCTGCCAATACCGGACTCTCCGAATACCGGAAATCTCCCGATTCCGGACGGTCGAGTCAGTCCCGTATTTTCCCCTTCTATTTCTTTGTTAAAAAATGTTGAATAAACCGGACTCTCTCTAAACCGGAAACCGGACGGATATCTCCTTGAATTTAGTCATTTTCAACGTAAAATACATTGAGTACACCAGACGGTCCAAATTCTCAAGATGCCCGAGGCGTGAAAATTACAATACCTAGTCAGCACGGNAAAAAAAAAAAAAAAATGTTTTCAAAACATTGAAAATAAATAAATTTAGGCCCTTTCCGCTATTTAGTCATACCGCCCCAGAGGTGGGAAACAACCTGAAACTGCAACAAAAACAAGAAGGGCGCCAAAAGAAAGTGGTTGGGTGTTACTATGAATTTTCTGTATGCAAGAGGTATGTTATGTATTTTGCAACTCATATCGATGGGGATAGTGTCTTTTTTCGTTAAGCATATGGTACAATTGGTTGCCAGACAACTCGCCCCAAAGACCACTGGCCCCAAGACCACTCGCTCGAAAATATGGTCAACTCGCCCCATCTTTTTTGGACAACTCGCACCAATCGAAAAAACAACTTGCCCCACATGTATTGACAACTTTCCCTGAATTATTTTGTGATATAAAAAGAAATTGTATGGAAAATGTGTAGTCCAACTTGTTGACGCTCTTAAATATTAACTTATTAAGCTTCTTTTTATATGGGTAATATTTGGAGCGTACAACGGGGGAAGGACCCAAACAATGGTGGACAGTTTTCCTTCTTTGTCTATATTGTTGCGCAAGGATTTTGTGCGCAACATTCAAGCCCCGATATCAGACAGTTAATATCAACGGATTGCAATAATATTGACATACCTGTGTAGATAATTCATTTCTCGATAATGTTCTGTAAGAATTATGTAATGACACTTTGAATTTTGCACGCCTGATTAATTTAAATCACACCACTGTTCAAATTTTTAATATCTTTCGTTTAAATCACACCACTGTTCAAATTTTTAATATCTTTCCCTGCGTCCGCTGTGTACAGCTGGTAGATTTTTAACGACAACGCAGCCTCGATGTTAACCATTGTGGTTTAAATGTGAAGAATAAACTGCGGAAAACGCAGCTTGCGTTCGTCTGTTGTGAGCGCAGAGCGTTATATAGTAAATTGAAAAAAAATACGCATACATGTTGCACCGGAATGCCTGCTTTTGATTTAAATTTGTTTCATAACATGGTGAGAGGTCAGTAATTGTATTGCGATTTAAGCAGAAGTTTAAATGAAGAATTCATGCCTTTCTAACTTCAATTCGACGATATTTGAGGTAACAATGGACTTCTTAACTAAAACTTAATCAGTTGGTAATGTTATTTTGCAATTTAAAATTACTCAAATTGATAAACATTTAAACTTTCTGGTTTCCACCACGTAATTGGTCCTTGGCCGATAAGACGTTCCAAAGAATTTAGCCCGTATAAAAAGTATCTCTAAATTCTTGGCGTCTTATAAATAAGACTAGGAAAATGTGTATTATATTGCAAGTTTTACTTTGAAAGGACCACAAACAAACAAACAAAAGCATTTTGTATCCTGTTAAATCGTTGTTACCAGACCACATCTAGTTCTCAAGTGTTGAAATTTTGGCTATTGCTATAAGGAACACTGATTGTTTACGTGTTAACTTTATTTAACAAAATAATTAACGAAATTTCCGTTGATTTTGAGCGTCATAGAGGCTTTTAATGGGTTGAATAAGAAAGGAAGTACATATATGTTGCATGCAGTCCTATGTGTAGGGTGCTACCCATAAAGAATGTTATGCCCTTATATGTTCTCATGTTTTTGCATGAACATTAATAAAACTGACAATTATTTTACAATAATAATTTACTAGTGCAACATTATTATCCCCACACTTTTTGAAAAAAAGGTGGGGATATTGTGGTGATCTCCGCCGTCCGTCTGTCTGTCCGTCCGTCCTGGCCAATATCTCCTCCTACACTATTATCAGTAGAACCTTGAAACTTACACACATGGTAGCTATGAGCATATGTGCGACCCTGCACTATTTGGAATTTTGATCTGACCCCTGGGTCAAAAGTTATAGGGGTTGGGGTGGGGCCGCGTCAGAAATTATCACTCATTTTTTTAGGTTATTTTACATTTACTTCTTTATTTCTACACCGATTCACTTCAAATTGATACTGGACCTCTCTTATGACAATACGGTCAATCTCAACCATGCATGGCCCCATTCCCAACCCTGGGGCGCCCCGCCCACATAGGCCACACCCACCAAAAATTTCCATTTACTATAATTTTTTCATTTCTACACGGATTCACTTCAAATTGATACTGAACTTCTCTTATGACATTAGGGTCAATCTCAACTATGCATGGCCCCATTACCAACCCTGGGG
>VMBQ01010539.1:3572-26267 GCA_007657795.1 Dreissena rostriformis | reverse complement strand
TAAGACATATGAGATTTTTTGAGGTCGTTAACGTTCGCAGAGGCAACATAATGGGCTTCACGTTAATCCGAGTGTATCGTTATTTTTATAGAAAATATCATTCAGTTAGATAAATAAAACCGAACATGTCAGCCCAATGGCTTCATTTGTAAACTCTCTTTGTGCTTTAAAAACTCATAGAATTTCTTTCCTGGACGCTAAGGGGTGGTAGTGTCGTCCTTAATGCATTTCCACTAACATTCACTATTTAGTCGCTTTACAAGTTATTTGCAGACCTTTCAATCGATTCATAAGTTTAGTTATCACATTTAAAACAGCTTAAGTAGCATTTAGAAGGAGGAATTCGATTTGATCATCATATAGACCAGTTACCGAGTATCTAAAAAAACGGAAAAGAAATGTATGATGTAATATTTCTGCGAATAATGTTTCAATAAAACATCTCAAATATTACACACACAGCCTTATGCAACAGTTTCAATGTATCATGTTTCATAAATATTGTGATCCTATATACTCTTAATCATTTTTAAAAAACCTTAAAGCACAGTGTATTAGTGCTATGTACCTTTATGAACGGTTATTTTCGTATGGTATGTCTTTTATTTTCATTAAGGTTCCAACGATATCTATTTGCTGTAAAAAGAGAGCTTATTTTGCTAGTCTGAAATAATCTAAGACAGATATATATTTTTTAACTTCGCTCAACGCTTTCAATATGGTACATAACTTTAAATAGATGGGTTCACAGACTTTCTTATTTTTGAAAAAAAAAACACAAAATAAGTTTATTAACAATCATATAATGTTTGAAATATTCTTAGCCACCAGTGTACGATTCAGACTCTCCAGAAGTTATTGGCGTAGTTTAAACGAAATTTCATACACATGGGTATTAACCTCATTGTAGATAAAAAAAACGTTACACAAACTTTGTATAGGGTGTAAAAAAAGTGTTATAACATCTCAAAATCCCCATTATAATCGAGCAACCTTAATTCTTCATTGATAAGCAAATTGACTTAACAGAAAATGATTCCTTCTGTTCTGTATCGATATTGAACTAACAGACCAATACAAAAGTTACAATAAATGCTAGTTTCCCAACAAAGTAATCTTATTAAAATCGTAAATCCTAACATACTCGACTATTTGTATACTGAACTAGCACATTGGTATCCTATCATTTTGAAATTGTATACATGTATAATTACAATTTAAAATTTCGTTTTTTTTTAATCTTAAGACCATTATGGCGAATTTAAATAAACAAATTTAGATAAAAATATTTAATAACATATAATAAGCGCAAACATATAAATCGACATATAATACAAATAACATGAACTTGATGTCAAGCGTACGACTTACGTAGCCGATCATGGGCAGGTTCCATGCGGCCGCTACCGTGGATTCGCCCTGACATGACTCGTCAGGCCCGATAAACGCGATAGTCTCGTTCCCGTAGTGTGACGTCATCGCGTTGATGGCATTCAGGGAGCTACGGTCCGTATCGTTGAAAAGGCATTCAAGTCGGTATCCGGGCAACAGTGACGTATTCTGGTTCACAAAATCCACGGCGCTAAAGAACGCACCGGCGAATGTCTTGGATCCTTGAGGATCGCCGGCGGAAGTGAGGAATGAGATCTTCAGCGGGATACGAGTATCCTCCACCGCCGACGCCGACCATACGTGTGCAGCCTTGCTTATAAAACATAATATGAGAGTACGCCAGATGGCGCATCTCGGTTTCTGAAAATCTCGCATGTTCGTGTAGCTTGTTTACATTTTATATAAACACAATTATTCTCAAAGAACGGAAGCTTTTTTACGCATTTATTTGAAATGATACTTGAGCTGTAGTTCTTAACACGGATCAATCGTCAAACATATCATACAGATTCTTCTCGTTGATTTGGATTCAAGTGACATCCTTAACAATCCCTTTACAATCTTGACATGTGTGTCTAAAATGCCAAATCCGTTATCTCATTCAAACAGTTCCATGTTATCATTAATTTCATTCAATGTCTGTTTTTATCCATATTTGGTTTTGTTTTCAAAGACAAGCGTTTGTTTTCGATGTTAAATCCACTTATATTATATGTATAATTTTATTTATAGCACTTTTACAGAAATCTGACACTCAGGGTTCATACGACTGAAACTAAAATGTACATACTGTTCTAAGATGTGGCCGGTTTGTTTTCATTCAATTCGTTCACTTTAATATCCACCGATAAATTGCAAACCAAAATGTGCCTTCTTCGGGTTACACAAATAATTTAAAGTAAAATTTAACTAAAGTCGAATTCGTATTTATCACACCGGAATATCCAAAACAAATAAAGTAATTACTTTTAAAATATAATTTCAATATTGACACGTTTATTTGTAAACTCGGCGGACCGTATAACGAAAGGAAATATATAAGACAGAGAAATAGAAACTTGATACTGTTTACGTTCCATACTCAGTGATAACGACGTCTTGAACTTATGAGAAATACAAATCACAGTATTGGATATTTGTATTCCGTCGCTCACCGAGGTTAAGTTAAACAGAGTTAAAGCACTGAAAATAAGTTTAAATCCGAAAGCAAACATATCCTGGTGTTTCGAGTGGAAGTCCGCGTGATTAACTATACCGGTAGCGGAGAAGTGTTGTTCGCTCTCACTGCAAACTGACGGCTGCTTACCGCTACTGAACACATACCAGCCGTGCACCGATACTCGCAGTAAGCGAATTACAGTGTCTTATTGGGTCCATTTGTAAATAGCTGTATTGTTTTTAAAATAGAAACTATACGATATTAAACAAGTATGTACTATAAATTATAAACTTGAATATTCAAAATCAACTCTGTAAAATAGGAGCACCCATCTGTTTATCGAATATAAAATTCAGATTACGACGTGGACATTGGACATAGATTTCCTTTCGCTTTGCATAACTTTGTTACAAATGCGTACGTATATACTCTACAATCAGTAGATAATGTTTCACGAGTAAGAATCTTCACTGAGCGCTGAGGTTGCTGTAAAAACGTCACAGTTCCATTGGAAAGCTTCTTAATGTAAATAGCTGGTACAAAATACAAATGCCAATATTTAAAAGTCTTGTGAATATGTAGAATTTATCGTGTGTTTCGTGAAAATAATCATAAGAAAAAAATGTATTCTGTTAAATAGGAAGACAGAATATTTACACATTAAAAATGATAACTTATGGTTATTGTGACATTTATTTTACGCGATAATTTAAATAAACGGTCGTCTGTTTCCTCTGATAGTCTGCTTCCTAGATTTTTATTGCGATAACTTGAACTGTACCCACAGCACAGACATGTCAACAAACGCTCATGATAGATATCTAAGTGTGCACATGCATTGTAGAACCTCTATATTATTAACTTCTCTTAATAAACTGGGTGACCGGACCTTTCTTAATAGCATGCATTTATCCCGACTATAGCGACGACAGTGCGATAATTAGAGCAACCTACTAAATTATTGACATATAGTATTAAAGGGGCATGTGTTAAACAATCATTTATAATATTACATTATAACAATATAATATAAGCGGTATCCGAATTAATTATGTTATTGCCCTGGACCTGAAATAAAATACAATAAACATATTTTCAGTTGAAAGAATTTCAAACCTGACGGCACAAAAAGTAGCACAGTGTTATCTGAAACAAGGTGGAAGTAGGTTTGGCTGTTTCGTTATAAATGTTACCTGACAGAAGAACGCGGCGCTGTACTGAAATCTGTAGAAGACTCATTTAATTTCAGTTTTGAACGCTGTATGCAATTGGTTTTGCATGTCTAAGGAGAATTGTGCGTGACAGTGTAATTGTTTAACTCAGCTTTCTATTATAATGCTATTTCGACGTGTAAATACTCTATTACCCGCGCGTTTTGTCCTAGATCGAGAACAACACAGCACGATTGCGAATGTTTATGAATAAATCTATTAAAAGCTCTTAGTTCGCGACGGGCGCTTGTTCATAAAAAAATTCTCCTGAAAATTTGTCTGGAGTATCAGTTTTTTAAGCTTATATCAATTCCGTATATTATTGCTATTCGCTAACGTTTTCATTGTCGTATGTCAGATGATTATTTATAAATTGTGTTTGTTTTATGTCAAGATCAGTGGATGATTCATTCCACTACAGAGTTACCGGACTAATTTGCGCCATGAACAGTTGTTATTATTGCTCAAAGACTGCGCAAATTTAATATCAACATAAAATTATAGTGGTACTGAAGAGTACCCGGGATTCTGTAAGTATTACCTGAGCTCACAATGAGCAATCCAGGGAGGCTAAAGTAATTGTTGTCGGCTCAGATACTACGTACAAGTACCCCGGGTACTCTTAGGTACAATACAATGTACCCCGGGTACGGACAATACGCTTAAAGGCAGTCGGCCATACTCCAGGCTACTTTTTAGTATATTTTCCGTACCCCGGGTACTTTAAAGTATACTTGATAGTACCCAGTGCTCTTATAAGTAGTACCTTAGCTGTTAATGACCAATCGAGCTTTACTTGGTTACTATAAGGTTTACCATTTCAATCACCATGGGTTTTATAGGACTGTTTTCAGAACAAAAGTAGTTATGTTATCTGTACACATTTTGAAGATTTTAAGTCGATATATCCATAGCTAGTATGCCAATACATTAAAAAAAAATCTACGTCAATTACTCTTCATGTCTGGAACGTATTTGTTAGCTTTACAGAGCGTTAATATTTGAGTTAGGTCTCATCTAACATCAACAGATCTAACAGGAATGGACACATTAACGAATCGATGTCGTGATGAATACTGGCATTGTTCTCAATATCCATTTATAGACTGTGACTGCATTCTCATCTGTGATTATTCACACTAAGCAAACACTTTAAAATAATTCCAAAACAACAGACATGAAACAAGGGTCTATCATAGGCTTTTACTGGACAAGCCCATATTTGAATGCCCCTATTGTAGCAATATGCACCTTTATGATCAAACATGCAAAAAAGGGTCCTTTTTGGGCTCTTTCTGGGCAATCCTATATTTGAATGCCCATATTGCAGCAATAGGGACCTATTCGAGTCAGCAATACATTAACCTCAGCTACTCACTCTTGTTTTTTTTTTTATATCTGAAACTGGTTAGTTATTGCAAACACCTTTATATATTTGGCTCATATGAGGGTTAATTGTGTGAAGAACGTATACACATGAGCATAAGCGGCACGTTTAGCATGGTTGCCTATATATTGAAACGGACCTCTTGTACAAGAATGTATTATTTAAATAGCTTTAAAATAGTTTCATGTTTATTAGACATTTTGTTTGAAATCTATCATTCAAATTCTTGACATCAAGAAAAAAAATATATATTAAAAATTAATTAAGATATAAATAATTTTTTTATGCATTTTCTGATAAAAAATGAATTATTTAGATACACACAGAAATAGAAATATGTTTTAAAAATTCGAACAAAGAATGTCAAAAAGTCACTTAATTATATCGAGTAATCGGTCTCATTTTTTAATATTAAAAGGTCGAATTATTGATACATACACAATCAACTCTTGATATTTAGTTCCGATGTTTGCATTGATACATTTAAAGCATTAAATGACACATTTTAAAACACGCACAAACATATGTGAACATGTCCATTTAAGCAACAATTTGACAAATTCAGTTTAAAGTAAAAGTGTTATGCATTGATGCTATTGTGTTGAAATTGTCAATTTAAATCTAGCAAAGACTGTTCAAGACTATTCCAAAATGCCTTCGAAATGCCTTACGATCAAGAACACCAGGAAAGACATGGTAACGTTAAATAAAGAACACATTTAAACACTCTTGTTAGCAAAGTACCTATTTGAAAACATTCATATATATGGCTTAGTCTGAAAACAGTTTGTCCGCTTACGAGGCCAGTTTATACAATTCCGAAACAACAGTTTTATTAACACCAATCAGGTAATTTTTAGATCACAATCAGACCACGATACGAAGTCCAATAGGTAACAATGAGACCACAAACAGAAGGCTGAAGTGTTCTTCACTGCTCAGGATTTCCGACTGAAGCTGCTCGGGAGTGGCGAAATAATAGCAGAGCAATCGACAATTTTGTAAAGAAAAATGGTGTGGTGTGATTTGGAGTTGGTATCTGTAACGTGATGTGTTTACTATCGTTGCTTCAGTGAAAGATGTCTAGCTTTTTTTTGAAAAAAAAACATGATTTTCTCAATCAATAAACATTTATTACCTGATGCCTTATATAAATGATAATTAATCTTTTTTTGGCTATTTCCTCGTCGAATAAGTATGGTTGCGATGTTTTAAACTGTTACCGGTGAATATTTCGAACTGTTGACCGGTCAATAGTTTGAACTGTTGCCCGCCCGTGCAGATTACCCCTTTGTTTCCCGTTTCTATTTTTAGAAATTAAAAATGTCTATATTTAGGTTTCAATAACACTGTTGTATTTAAATTTAATTTGCTTTTTTTCTATGTTTGAAATTTGTCAGGTAATAAAACAGTTATTTATCGGCCTCGGGCAACAGTTCCAAAGTAATGCCTGATACCTTGGGACAACAGTTTTGACTGTTCACCGCGCATCCATGAAATAACTTTATATTGTATTATGAAGTGTTCTCAAATGAGTGCGCATGAGGTTGTCATTTTACACAGGTTATGAACAATTGTGTGAACAATGTGCAATTACAAGTTCATCTCAGTAGTCATTGCTGAAGAAAATATGAATAAAAATGTGTCAAGGCGGCTTATTGATACGTTACCTCTAAAAAAAGGCACCAGCAAGAGTACCTTCAACAACAATGCATCATCATGAAGTGAGGGCAACAGTATAATGTCTCATTTGTATCATCTCATTTTCTAGACTACATATCTACCATTGAACGAGGACATTTATACGACACGTACATTACGATACAACTAAAAATTATACGTAATATCCAATGACCTTGATGACACAATCATAATAATAGTTTATTGATCAGGAAAGAAGAGAGTAAAAAACATATTAGCCTCGTTATGCCAAAACGGCGATTTATGCCTGTGCGTGTTTCGTCACAGATTAGCCTGTGCAGTCCGAAGGGGCTCATCAGGGACGACACCTTCCGTCTAAACTGGCTTTTCGCAAAGTATAGACTGCATTTAAACGAAAAATACAATACAAGAAGAAAGTGTCGACCCAGATTAGCCTGGAAGCTGCACAGGCTAAAATGGGACGACAATCTGATGTGTTGATGGAAGTGCCTCAGACATTACTAAAGTGTCCGACCTGGATCAGATCGGATCAATGGCATTCACACGGAATTAATACGACAACACACAACAACAAACACAAATTAACCTGTTGTAACCGTCTTGGAACTAATCAATCAGATACGAACAGTAAACACGAAAAATGGAGTCTGTTGTAGGACAATGCTCTAAAATCCCAAGCGATTGTCACTTCCTCATGTTATCTTGCCGCAATACTCGCTCATAATCTCATGGGCGAAAATAAGGTCAGTATTATTGAGACAGCCATATAGCTACTTAACTGTTTTGAGTGCTGATCAAATACAGCATGCAATCATTTTTGTTAATTGCATGAATTTTAGAAAGTAACGACCGGTCTATTGTATTGAGGAAGGAATGTTACGAGGTGAGATTAGCAAAGAATGTCGCTAGTTTTCCGATATTAGCGTTGCAAGACTGAACTCAATTATTTTAAAAATACGTTTAATATACATGTACACAGTATAGTGAATAACGCATGCCACAATGATATTGTCTTTTATGTTCAATTTAATTAGTCCATTTATCTTACTTTCGTGCTGTATATTCTATTTAAATGAACTTGGTGTATTTATTATATATATAATTCATATTTGTAAGTATACAAACGTGCATGTATACATCATTAAGGGCGAAATGATATGTGAACAAAAGTAATTTTGTTTGAAGTTTTTTTATGCAAGTTAAATACTTAATAATGTGATCTTTTAGTTGAAGGTATATTATTACTTTGCTGACATTCCTGACTTTTCTGATTTCTGTCTTACTTTATTGTATTTATGGGATTGTGTCGTATCTACAGATATTTCAATCAATGCACTGTACTAAAGCCTACACATGTGCATGTGTAGAGCGTTCTCGTATCAAACTGGGTCTGGTGAAGTGCACACGATTTAAGGGCCCAGTATAGCACACAATCATTAGGGCAAACAATCGTAGCTGTTGAAGAACAGTTATTGTGTTAATCACTTAATTGTGTATAAAAGTTATTATTCTGTTTTTATAAAAAATAAATTACAATTGTATTTATATTAAAACAGTTCAATATATAACTGTTTCAGATGCCCTGCATTGGAAAAATCAAAATGAAAATTACAAAAACTAAAAGAGCACTGCAGTGACCAAGTATACTAGTATTGCACAGTCGAAGCAAATGTGTCTCACTTTGCTCTAATAACGTTCAGCAATTATGGAAATATTGATAATATAAAGAAAAAAACGTGGAAATGACGTTCTTCAGATACTGTTTAAGCAGCTGGCCTGTTTGAATTAGGTCTCAGGTATTAAAAAACAAAACATTGTATACCATGTCCCAAGAGGTGGTCAACAAAGCAACCGAGAATAATTGCAAAAAAACTCGTACTATACCGATAACAAAAAGTGTTTGCGTGAGTAAAATCTATATTTTGTTGTGTTTTGTTGAACATGCTTCCGTATTGTTATGACCCAATACAAAAGCATCGTAAAGTGACATATTTTATTGTAGTTCTTGATCTGTTTGCGCGACCGTTGTCCAGCCTGTAGAGTCCTAAGTCCGTAACCATGAGTACCCAGCGTGCGTCCACCAGACAGTTGCTAGTCTTAAGGTTGCCATGGAAATGGATCTCGCCGTCGTGAATGAATGTCATACCCTGTACACACCGCTTGCAAACTCTTATCACACACGAAATAACGCACCAATTACGATGTTGAAACCTGTTTACAGAGAAGGAATACGGTGTACGCAAATTAAATACCCTGCACAAATAAAAGGCATGAGGTATGAACTGACTTAATAACGCCACGATAATGAGGGTCAACTATACACACAGACACAGAATACGGTATACACACACTAAATAACGTAACAATTAAGAAGTTCAGCCCTGAACACAGCGAATGCAGCCATTATACAAACCTTATAACGCAATTATTACGAAATTCAACTTTGCACGCGGAAACGTCATACGGTATACACTCACAAAATTACGAAGCTCTACCTTGCACACAGCATACAGAGAAGGCATACGGTTCACGAACACTAAATAACGTAAAGATAACGAAGCTCAATCCTTTATACAGTGGAGGCATAATATACACGCTCACTAAATAAGTAACGATTACGAAGTTCTATCCTGTTTACAGATCAGATATACGGTGTACACACGCAACAATTAAATTATTCATTCCTAAACTGTCCCTCGTCTGAAAATCCACGCTGAAGCTAAAAGTACACAGACAACACAAACAGTTGCCGTGGCAAGCTTATGCAAATCAACTAATGCACGAGACATTTAAGTCTGTTCGTGCTTTTAAATGTTTACAATTATTTATAGTAAACTCCCTGTTAACATCACCATGAATATGGTGCATATTAAATTTTTAAGTTATTAAAAAAAACAACACTTACATCAAATTTAAATTCTCTTTAATTGCTTTTTAATTTTTAAATCAATGCTTTGATATTAGATTTTATTGAAACGTGTATATTAATTATTAATTATAGGCTGTGTATGAAGTTCGAGGCGTCATTAAACCGGTTAAAATCCACACTGCTTTGCGTTGAGCTTGCCAATATGTTGACCCGAGGTTTAATCATGTGTATTATTTATTTCGTGCGGTATGTATAGGCGTATATTGTAAGGAGTTCGTTACAGACATTTCTCTCCTGATAATGTTCAATGAATTGAGAAAACCATTTTACTTTCACAGTAAGTTAGGTACCCTCCCCCTTTTGCTGGAATACTTATTTTGAGTAACTCAGAACCATATTGAAATTCTCATCGTTCGGAATGTTCTGAAACTTAAGTGGGAACTGGGATTGTAAGCATTGAGACTTTTTATATCTTTTTTTTACTGGAAAATGGCATGCCTCATGCGATAACAAGATTTATTGTTAGTTCTCGGAATTTAATTAACCAACAAAGACTTGTTGTCATACTATGGCGCTATATATTGAATAACATTTCTTTTTAACACATCTTTATGCACGTTTCATAGCACTTTTAAAAATTCACTTCTTTATTGTTAATCAAATTAAAAAACTGTGTCGCCTTACGTTGCTTAGTTTCAAATATATAACCGTATAACATCTGAAATGTGTGTTTAGCACGAATTGTATTAGTAAAATAATTCAAAACTACCAAACTCTCTCGAGAACTCCCTTTGTTTTATACACTGATTGCTTCAACAATTAAGTAAAATTCTACTCCCCTATGGAAAAGTTCTCGATGACAACATTTTCACATGACAAGACATCGAAATAATCAATAGTCGATTTGGGAAAGTTTTAAATTTTATTGATTAAGTTTTATAAGAGTTCAAAGGTGCTAGCTGTAAACAGGGTAAGATGGCTGCTGCTTATTTTGTATTGAAATATTACATTGACAACGGTTATCTTTGAATTTATGTTTTTTATGAATACATTGTGAAGTAGGTGTACTTGAAAATAATGTAATTCCTATTATAGCCATACAATTTTTTAATTATTTTTTTTTCTTTTGCCATGTGATACTGAAATTGCTAGGTTAAAATGAGATGGTGTGTGATAGGTTTCCCTAGTTACATGGGCATTAAATGGCTGACACTCAACATTGCTTCTTGGTTGACCATTTTCTTTCAACATACTACCTTGCAATGACATCACGTGACAGTTCCACCCACTTGACCTTGCTCTATAAATATAAGCTTTGCATCTTGGTATAGGCCTTCTTTGACTGCATCAAATACAGTACAGTGATATGCAAGGTCGCATTTGAATCAATCATAACTTCATGGGTGGTACATCAATCATTGTAAGATTCTGGTGTTCACATGTTTAAACTTGCTAGTCTTGTAGTAATCAGACTGGTAGTGGTCAGTATTATAGTGGTCAAGAGAAACTGCAGAACTTGCTAGTCTTGTAGTGGTAAAGAGAAACTGCTGAACTTGCTTTTCTTGCAGTGGTAAAGAGCATATGTTGAAGCTTGCTCCTATTTGCGTCAGTCTCAGAAACCGAAGTATTGTTTGTGGTACTGCATTACTTATACAAACATTTGATTGTTGGGTATACCCGCTATATGAATTGTTAGGATATAACGTGTCTGATACGACATGACAACCAGGAATATGGGATTGTCCGCTTGATGACTTGTTAGTATGGTACTGTTATGATCCGGCATGACCAGCATTAACATGGTATAGTCGGATATACCTGCTATATGAGTTGTTAGTATATCACTTGTGGGATACGAGTCAAACTTGTTGCCTCTAGAGAATTTTTACCAAGATGTTTGAGCATAATGATTGTTTATGATCGCCACAATCATATCCATCAACTAAAACAACACTCTCAGCTCCCCTGATGTTGCGAAATGAACTTTACCATGTTTGCTCTATAATAGTTTTTTTTTAAATTGCTAATGTTCACAGTCAAGTTACCCCTTTGTCTTACCTTGTACTGTTATTGGTTTAACAGGGCCCGTATTCACCAACCAGTTCTAAGAATAGAAAAATGTTCTAGATGAAGAATGATGTAGATAGAGATGGTATATGCCAAGTTTGACTCAAAATTAAAGCAATTCCTGAATTATCCAATTTAAAGTAGTTTCTTGATTCTTAGACTTAAGTCTAAGTATTGTTTGGTGAATACGGGCCCATGTGTTTTAGGGGCGGAAATACTGATTCCATAGATTTATTCAAAATAAGGATAAAAGCTTCGAGAAGTCATTCAAGAAGCATTTAATGATGTTAATATATTTCACGTTGTTGACGTTATAAACCGCACACCATGTGGTAAAACAAGACTTTACTCTGTTATTTGTGAAGACAATTATAACAGCTTAGACCGTTGTTCCTAAAATATCCACTTGGTCTCTTTATTATGATTAGGTCAATTATTTATCATTACGTCACTCATAGTCATTTTAACTCGAGGAGGGTATAAATTAATTCGATGTTGTCAACAACGGCAGATGTGAAATTGACGCTTGAGGGGAAAACATCTCCAGTTCTGGAGGGGCTTGCGAGTAATTATATACATATATCCATGAAAATAATATACCCATGCTGGTACTGTTACGCTTGTCGGTGGAGTGCGCTAATATGCAAAAAACGTTGCGTTGTATGCAACATGATAAGCGGCAAGCTCGGGTAATGGTAAAAGGTAGATTGGCAACGTTATAAAAGTGGATAATATTGTAGATGTGCACACTATAAAAAGGAACATTATGTGGAAAGAAGAAAGTATTACCCAAAGAACTCAGCAAGGTAGCCGGTAGCAAATATTCAATTAATAGAAAGTGTGTGGTTAATCATCCCCTGATATTGATAGTTAATCACTAGCATAATAATATCGAGCAAACTAGATCAGAAGGCAGTATCCCATATAAGATGATTTCCTATCACTTATTTAGTACATGTACCACCATTGGCACGCTACATTTGCAAGCCCTTCCATATTTTCTATTGACGTTTTCACAGTTTTGCAGCAAAAATCTTTTGAAATGTATTTGTTATTTATTTTATCAACCATAATTGTTTGAGAGTAACAATCCCGGCATTTCTGCCATTATTATGGCATATGGAATTACATTCCTCCAAAACCATTTCTTTGTAGGGTCTATTGCTGTAAAGTTTTGTTTTCAACATTTGACTTAACGAATTTAAAAAAATCTAACTCATGTTTTTACTACTGCATGTCAGAATTCATACATAACAGAACAAGGAACACCTTGTTATTTAGAAACTAATAATCGTTTATGTACTGCAAATGTTCAGAACGACAAGCTGCAGAAACGATATACTTTTATATCGGTCAGATAAAATATTATACGAAACATACTCAAACAACTAAATGATGTAAGGTATTATATTTTAGATATGTACGTTCTTTTGTAAAATTGTGTTATTTGCAGTTTTTGTTTTAAACATTGCTATGTCCTTCTTGAACCGAACCAGATATCAGCTATTTCGTAAGATTTTTTTTTTAAACAGTCTTTCATCAGTCCCGTTTATGAGAGAATGAATACCCAAATGAAAAAACACACACTAAAAATGCGCAAAATGTGCATCTCGTCTAGCATAAAACAAACATATAAAACAAAACTAATAAGTGCACCGAGTTTTCATCTATTCTCATATAAAACCAACACATACAACTAAAACAAAAAAATGCACCAATTTTGCAGCTCGTCTATCTGCAAACCATCTACTAATTACCTTTACAAACACAGCAATTAAACTCGATGATCTGGGTTTGCTGTTTATGAAACAAATCTGGAAACAAGGATGGTGAACTGAACTAAACATGGCATCTCCATCAGAAAAACTCAGCTGTGTCTATAATTTATACATAATTCACAGCTGTTTTCTAAGCACACACAGTGCTTGCAAGTTGTTGTATTACTGTGAGGTTCAATGTATGCACTTTGTGTCTCAAAGGTGGTTCAGTTTTTAATAACAATAATATATGTTACATACAAATCCGCTTTATTGATCATAAGGCGAACTATTGGTTAGTTAACACGAATAAATGGCACTTGTTTCCATGGCAACTGTACCTAAAGGTCATGTGATTGTCACAGGAGTACCAGAAGCATTGCTTGACATACAGTTCTGGGGCAGGTATAATTTCGTCTTGGAAATATCAATGACATCATGAGCATGTGTCACACTCTGATCCAGATCATATGGCCTCAAAATGCACTCCAAGTGACTTGTTCACAATTTGGTAAAATGATAATTTTCAATACAATTGTCAAATATTCAAATATCGCTTGTAAATATCATATGTAATAAAGCGACATAACACTTCTAACTAATGAAAATGTTATAATTATGTGTACATTAATATATAATCATCATTCTAAAATAATAAAATAATAAAGCCTTTGTAACCTTTTTTTCCTTGACAATTTTGAAAATACTTGCATAAATAATATAGTGTTTATGATTGGCAACGAAAAATCTCTGCATGCGTGGCATTGTAGAAGCGCACTCAGGGAAAGGTCATTATGTTTATTCTACCCTTTTTTGCTATCGTAATTAGTTAAGAATATTCAGGACATAATGGATTTGTTAGCAAACATTGTAAGCAAACATATACTTAATGACATTTATAAAAAATACAAAAAATGTGAACAAGTCCCCTTTTTACAAAATTACAAAACGACTTTTTACCTTCTATTCTTGTGAATTTCTATTAGTTATTTTTATAATATTCAATAAAAAAAAATAATAATAACAATATACCTATATCTGTTTTGCAAAAAAATAATATTATCTTCTCAAAACCATAGAGTTGAATGGCAATGGCCACGTAAACAACATCAGAAATCAAAACATCTGTCTAACAAGCACTGTTGCTGGACAAAACCAGTATTATTGGTTTTGTGCAGTATGATATAATATTTTGTAAACCTTTTGGTTTTAACTTTGATACTAGATTGTGTTAACCTTTGTTGTTTTACGTTTACCCATGTTAACAATGTTTACCAGTAATTGCTTTGAATGTCCGCCGTCTGTCATTCGTCCACAATTGAGTTAAGTACGATCTTCATCATTACCACCTGGCAAAGTTAAATGAAACTAACTTCACAAAGGATCATTGGGTGGTCCTCTTTACAAGATTGATACATGGAATTCTATCTGACTAAACAAATATGTTGGATAGGAATTCTCTTCAAACGTTGTTTTATTAGTGTGCAAATCCATAAAGACACTGTTGTACAGTTTATCAAAGGAATTTGATCATCCTTACACAAATAGTTAGATTATGTTGCATAAATACGTCTTTTTAAATAAAAACAGATTTTAGATGTTGATCAGATTTGTTATAATCAGATATCTATTTGCTATGGCAACTGATAGGACTTATATTTTTTAATCTTCAAACAAAATCAACGCCTTGTCAGATTTAAATATAATTTCACAGGAAAAGTTCAAAAGTGCAATAAAGAATTCTGTAGATAGGAGTGGTTAATAATAAGTTTGAGTTAAAATTAAAGCAATGAATGAATATTCCAATTTAAATACTTTTCTTTATTCTTAGACTTAAGTCTAAGAATTGTTTGGTGAATACGGGCCCTGTAGCAGAGCCTTGCTGTTTCTGGTAGCTATTTTTACCAAAGATTAAGACAATCGATTGCAATTAATTACACTATATGATATGTAGTATATAGTGTCAAACTTTTGTCACTGTTTGGCAGGGTGTTGGCAGTACTTGTACATGGATGTGCATACAAAATTATGTCAAACACAGGCCTTAACAGTAATTGGGTGGTGGTTGCAGTTGTCTGAATCTGTTGGGTATGTCTTAACTTTAACAGACAGATAAAATGTTTGAATCAAGATGACATAAAGCTATCAATATTGATATGCACTTAATTTGTTTCGAACTCGAGATGAAGCACGTGTGACCTTTTTCAACAGTTAGAGCATTGTTCAATTTTTTATATAGCTGTATAGCGTTTGAAAGTCCTACAAATGCTTGTTGCTTCAAACGCCTGAGTATCAATTATGTTTTTCAGAAAGGCTGCCACCTTTGAATAGTATAAAGTATTTTCGGATAACGTCGATCCAAAGTCACTCCGCTCACTCACAGCCAGCATTATTGGTTGCTGTTACATATTATGCCGACCTGGATTTGAAGTACAACTTGTTAGAAGCATGCTCAGCAACAACATCATTGGCTGATGTATGTTTGGCAATGTGGCTGCAGAAACGGGCCGCATTTTTCACCGCTTCCAAATCTAGGGTCGTGTAGTCTCAGATAGGTATTTGTTACTTAACCGCCGGCATTGTTGAACGTGACCTTAAAGACCGTCTAGACAATGGAACTGGTGTAGTATACCGTTTTTTATAAATAAAAACATGATTTATTTGATAATTTATCAACGAAAATGTTCATTTGAAAATATTTCAAATAATCTTAAACAATGTGTACAACGTTTCGACAGCAACATTTATTTCCCTTTATAGTTCAAACTTAAGTGACACATATGTAAACATGGCATAAAGTTACACATTCTTACGTTTTTAAAGTATATGGTGCACTCCAAGTCTTGACAAAGGAGCAGTTCGTCAATGGCTAATTGACTGCACGAACCTCCGTTTAGAAGTCACACATAACGACGCATTCAACATTCTTTTAATTGCGGGCGCACAAAAGAACAACGCTTTAAAAAAAAAAACATGAATAACAAATTATTAAAGCCCTTATAATGCCCACAATCAACGAATATTTCGTAAAGTATTTCGTAACATAAAGTAAACACATAAACAATCAGTGTCTCTTGTAGCAATAGCCAAACTTTCAACGCTAGATGTGGTCTGTTAAGGGGTGTTGCGGCAGTTTATTTAACCGAGAATATATTTNTCAACAGTAGGTCTACATGCTTGGGATAATAACAAATAAAATTGAATCAATGTTGTTGACAAACTTGAGGAGCTTTTTCTTTTACATATTTTTAAATATAACTCCTTGCATAAATCGGGATTTATATCATTTACCTTATGCCGTAGGGCTTTCAGCCAGACTATTAATAACAGGACGGCATAAAAAGAGGCGGGGAGCGGAAAAACGGCAGGATGACCTATTTTGTTAAAAATTGTTGAATGTTTAACTCTGTACATTTTAAGTGACTCAATTTTCTGTTTTAACTGAAGTTTTTTTATATTAAATAATCCAATTAGCATATATTCTATGATATATGTTCTTTAAAAAGAAACATTCAATATCAAGTAAAATTGCATATTAATCATTATAATTGTCAATAGCCAATACAAAAGTTGGGCGTGTCTGTATTAACATGAATATGGACCCTTGAAAAAGAGACATAGTTGAGACTTATTTAAATTGGATGGGACGTAACAATGGAAGAGGGCCACTTATTTTAAGGGTGGACATTGGTTGTCGCTGAAAGAAAGTTTGACTAAATATTTTAATATATGTAATTGGTAGGCCAATTCTGTGAGTGAATCACTATTCAAAAAGCATTTTCCTCCATAATATTCTGTTAAGCGAAAGATGAACATAAATTGGCCACGTTGAAAAATATATTTGATCGTTGGATTATGTCCTTACCTTGGAACGATACATTCGTATAAGGCTTTTGTCAGATTGAAAGAAAGACAGGTGACATGCTCGAAATTACGTCCAAACCGACTTTTGTTTATTGTTTGTTTGGGGCTTATGTAGGATAAACAAAACAAGCATTATTTTGAATGAACATAACATTCCGACTGTGACATTAAGAAAAACGTTTACATAGTTATGTTCATGTCAAAAGGGCTTATTAATTATATGCTTGTCGTAATTTATTTCATCCGCTCTTGTGGAGAATTAAGTACAGTTTGATCCTAAAATGCAACCGTTCTTGTATTTCATACAATAACAATATTGCTCGTTACCGCTGCGTAGTAACATACGTAATTTAAGTTAACATTATCTTAGAAACATAGGCCGAAAATTAATATATATTCAAAAAATATATAATCCGCTTATCTACAGAGCATAATGATACAACTAGAAATATGTAACATTTTAACAGGACTCAATAGTATACCCTACAATATTTATATGGAATGTTGATACATAACATAAGATAACATAACATTTATAAGGCATAAAACAGCATATTGCAAATGTATAGCCTATACACGGTGTGTGTTTGTGAGATAGCAAAAACATGTTGATACACACCAGTTTAGTAGCATTTATAGGCATCACAATAGTTTAACATACACACTATATTTAAATGGTTTCAAATATATATATTACAATTTTTTTCATTTATTTTAAATATATTAAAACAAATTCTTAATAGTATCACATTCACAAAAGAGGTACATATAAAATACAATGAAGTTTGAAATTCACTAAAAACACTATTCAATGTTAATTAATCAGAAAAGTATTCCGTATTCATAAAATATCACCACACACGAACGTTAATATGTAATACTTGTATACAAAGCATGATCACATGGATACCATCGTACTAGTTGACTAACTCATTGCCAGTGATATCTTATACAACTGAAGTTTCGTGGTGCCTTCACCGTTGTTGGACACTGCCAGCCTAGTGCCATCCTTAGACACACACATGCTGCACGGATACACCATGTCCACTGGGTAGGTACCCAGTATGGCCCCTTTAACACTCAGGTGCACGATGGAGTCGTTATTCCTACTGCACACCAGCACCGTATCACCAGGGCCGACACAGGCACCAAGAGGTCCCTGAATGTTTCCATCAGTGACTGCCCTAGATGTGCCATTTACGGTGTCGTACATTAACACTGAGTGAGCAAACCAGTCAGTCTGTACCAACGTGTTCTTAGACTGGACATACGTGCAGCTACTCTCACCAATTTTGTAAGTCTTCTTAGGAAACACCACGTGATCAAAGTCAGACTCCACACCGTCCACTGATAATATTCTGCCAGGGCGCGGATCATCGATCGTACTCACAACCATGAGATATGGAGACATGCAGCATATAGACCCGAACCTGGATGATGTTCTGATCTCCCTCGTAAGTGTGATGGTATTGTCTGTTCTCACAGCCAGGAGATACACTACTTTAAAAAACGTTACACACAGTGCATCATTAGACACACATTCTACGTCTAATGGGCTACCCGTGAACTGGTACGGTGTCCCAAGTCTCTTTAGTCGATCATTCAGTATGATACATTTCATGTTCTGATTATCTACGGCTGCAAGTCTTCCGTCTGGCATAAAGTCCAGTCCAGAGAGGAAAGGTTTCTTCTTATTATCTCCAGTTTTGTGTAGATCCACGAACACGAGCAGCTCCAGATTGATTGGCCATGGTTGGGAGAATAAGCTGATGGGACTGGTTTCCGCTGAAATAATAATACAAACAATAATAAAAATGAATATTAATACATGATTATAAAATATTAAATAATTATAATCATAATAATAAAAATAATAATAATAATTAAAATAATAATAATTTTATTATTATAATTATTAAATTTCAAAATCATTTGTATTCTTTAATAATTACATATTATCGTAATAATTGAGACCCTAAAACGGAAAATGTTCAGATATTTTCTTGTTTAAGTTGTCATTTATTTTTTGTACAAATGAAGCTGTAACATTTAAATGATCATAAATAATCATATTGTCACGATAACATTTTGAGAACATTAATTGTAATCTTGATTTGAACATGCGTAATTTGCAGCAACATTGAGCAACATATATCGCGCTTGCCCATTCTCATTCTAACGTCGGAGCTATAGTCACCATCCTTTTTGTATATCCATGTTCATTTAACGAATAACATCGGATATTGCAAAAGGATCGAACGCCCAACCTGGAATGTCGACAAAAAGTTAAGGATCGAACGGGAAACAATATGTTCGGCCGGAAGATTGAAAACAAAACACGTGTGTTAGGGTGTTGGTATATGGTTCTAATTTTCAATTGATATTTAAGTCATGTAATCATAGTTGTGAGTCTTATATAACACCAATGGGCATATTTTGAACAATATTTGTAGAGGATCATACCAAATTTGTAACACCTGGTTTTCACTGAAAATTACGGAATCCGGATAGTGCCATCTATAATCACGCCCTTCTATCATCAAGGGCGACACACGACGCGATACACGCTATTTTGAGCGACACACGAAGCCACACACGATATTTTGCGCGAAACACGAAGCGACGCGCGAGAATGTACATGTACCACGAAATATCACCCTTGTGTAGGTAGCCCAAAAGGCGATGTATCGTGGTAAATATCGCGTTCCGCTTTACGCGATCGCGTAAAATATCGTGTGTCGCTTCTTGTGTCGCGCAAATTATCGTGTGTCGCTTTTAGAATCGCGCAAAATATCGTATCTCGCGTTCAAAGGGCGACACACGAAACACGAAGTGACATACAATATTTTGCGCGACACACGAAGCGATACACGATATTTTATTATTCAAATATCGCTCATATTATCCGAATCTCGTGTATCGCGGTCTAATTTCCGCGAAACACGACCGCGACACGCGACACACGACACACGAAGCGATACTCGATATTTTGCGCGAAACACGAAGCGAAACGCGATATTTGTACTGTTCAAATATCGTTGTAATAATATAGCTTGTCGACTCTCGCGTTTTTTAACGGTGTTACAGTTATTTTTTAACCATTTATTATCAATATGCTTGATTCACATGCTTGATGACGTAAATATCCCCTTTTGTCTCCCCTGATTTTTTAAAAACGCGAGAGTCGCCAGGCGATATCATTACAGCGATTTTTGAACTGTACAAATATCGCGTGTCGCTTCGTGTATCGCNCCTCAAAGACCGTCATCATCGACCGTCCTGAGCAGGGTGATGTGGGACGGTTGAAGTCCATCAGGGAAACCGTGTACAATGCCGCCCTTGCCGCCTTTGGAAAGAAAGTGGGACAGAATCCTGACTGGATGAACGACAACCGCCAAGAACTTGAACCAGTCTTTTCAATTAAGCGCTCAGCTCTTCTCGCTTACAAAAATTCTCCATGCAAAAAGACGCTCTCATCTTTGAGGACGGCACGGTGCAATGCTCAGCATATAGCTCGACGCTGCGCCAACGACTACTGGCTGCAGCTGTGCGAGAGCAACCAGCGCTCAGCCGACTGTGGGAATGTGCGTGGCATGGTCGACGGCTTTAAAACAAATATTGAGGCGATCACTGACCGCGACCAATAGATGAGGAGAGCACTACTTATAGCTACATTCTAGTGTAACTGTTGTCACCGAACTCGTCATCAACGTAATCAGTGACCTGCCTGCAATGGAAGAGCATTACGCCATGTCCACTGTTGAAGAACTTGCCAAAGCCATAGACTCACTAAGCTGTGTCAAAGCCCAAGGAAGTGACGGCATCCCACCTGACGCCATCACATGAGGAATAATAACCCTTCTTCAGCCACTGCATAATCTTCTGTTATTGTGCTGGAAGGAAGGCGCAGAACAACAAGACATGCGAGATGCCACCAAATACAAGAATAAGGGTGACCGGAGTGACCAGGATCTACCATGAGTCCCAGTGTGGCTTCCGCGCCGACCAAGCAGCCACCGCCATGATCTTTACTGTACGTCAATACCAAGAAAAGTGCAGCGAACAAGGTATGCCTCTTAACTTGGCCTTAATTTACCTGACAAAGGCGTTCGACCTCGTCAGCAGAACCGGACTGTTCCGCCTTTTGGAGACAATCGGTTGCCCCCCCCCCCATCCTCAAGCTGCACAGCATGGTGATATCCTTCCACGAAGACATGAACGGTACTGTCAATTTCGTCGGGTCATCCTCCGAGTAATTCCCCATCAGTAGCGGCAGGGTTGCGTGCTCGCACCTACCTTGTTTGGCATCTTCTTCTCGATGTTGCTGAAGTATGCCTTTGACTCGTCCGCTGATGGCATCTACATTTACACCAGGTTTGATGGGAAACAGTTCAACCTTGCTCGCTTACGGGCCAGAACAAAAGTTTCCGAAATCCTCGTCAGATAGATGCTGTTTTTCGGACGATGATGCCTTTGCCACACATTCAGAGGAGGACATTCAGAGGCCCATAAACCTTTTTGCTAAGGTATTACAGACTTTGGGCTTACTGTCAGCTTGAAAAAGACAAACATCATTGGCCACGATGCCAGCAACGTACCTGCATCAAGATGGGGGAGTATACCCTGGAGGTGGTCGACGACTTCACCTACCTTGGGTCCATCATCAGCGGAAACCTGTCCATTGATACCGAGCTTCGCAAGCTCATCGGAAAGGCTTCGGCTACCATGCCCAGAATGTAAAAGAGAGTCTGTGGAAATAAGCTCCTAACAGAGAAGACCAAGACCAGGGTATACCAGGCCTGTGTCCTGAGCACTCTGTTGTGCGGTAGCAAAAGGTGGACGACCATCGTGCGACATAAACGCCGCCTCAACACCTTTCACATGCGGTGCCTTAAGCGTATTTTGGGGATCAAGTGGCGAGATCGTATCCCGCACAGTGATATACTTGAATGTGCTGGTATCCCAAGAATATTTACCCTTCTAACCAACGTCGCCACCGCTGGGCTGGTAAAGTTCACCGAATGGAGGATGGACGCCTACCGAAGGACGTAATTTGCGACCAGTTTGCAACTGGATCTCTACCCGTTGGTCGCCCAGCCCTCAGGTACACGGGTGCGTGCAAGAGGGACTTCAAAGCCTGCAGCATCGCACCAGACACCTGGAGGACTCTGGCTGAGGATCGCACCGCCTGGCGACAGTCCATACTTAGAGGCATCGAAGCAGCTGAGGCAAGCAGATACGTGCTTGCAACTCGAAAGAAAAGCCTGAGAAAAGCGCCCCCCCCCCGACTACAAGCCCCCTTGTGCAATGTGTACCAAGGACTGTCA